>JXCR01089981.1:516978-562941 GCA_002079205.1 Phalaenopsis hybrid cultivar
GCTTACTATATGACTTGTGTTATTATACTCTCTTCTATCAATATAATTGGTTACTTTCTTCTACTAACATAATTTTTTGGTGGATTAAAGGTGATAGATTGGAGAGTGGCGCATAAAATGGCTATTGGAGGTGGACTAATGATTCTTTATGCATTCAAGTCATTACCACATTTTATCTTGCTAGTCTTTCTAACCCATTTAGGCATTTATTTAAGGATGGATTCCTCATAATGAGAATTGTTAATCTTGTAGATTTTTTTTTCAGAAATATGAATATCAAATTTTTTGAATGGTTGGTAAAGCTTCGAGGCTCTTAAAATATTGGCCTAAAGTATCAAAATGTTCAAAATGTCACTCACCTAATGCATACAAATACCCTGATTGGGAAAATTAAATACATTATAAACTATATTTTTAAATACTAAAAAAGCTTTTATTAATTGTATCAAAGTTTTCTCTTACTTTTAAAATTACCTAAGAACTTAGGCATCAATTTGTTTTTATAGGGAAACATTCCACAAGACAAGCAAAACATTATTTGCATATGCATACATAAAAATGATCATGTTATAGATGATGAATTCAACTATACTTAATTGACTCAAGATTATTTTAAGTATATAATAATTTAACACCATATGTGAGAACCTCCAACCATTACTTATCAACAAACTAGATGATTTTTCAAATTTAAAAGCTTTCAACTTTGTTGAGATATATAAATGGTTAACCCTATCCTCCCAAATAGAGTTTGGCACTCCTTTATGTTTGGCACCTACCTCCAATTGAGAACATCTACGTCATACTTTAATTATTAGGAGAAGATCAAGGTGGCACAATTATTATAGAAGACATTCTAACCAAGTCCTTTAAAGAGAAGATTAATTCTGACGTAGTTCTAATAGTATTGACATAAGCTCTGACCTACTTATTCATCGAACTCGTTGGATATATATATATATATATATATATATATAATGTAGCTTATGTATCTACTTAAAAAATGACATCATTANAGAATTCGGGTTTGTTTGGGGGAGCTGAGCTTATTGGATAATTTATTGATAAATTGATTAAAATTAATCTACTGATAAGCTAAGTACGATGCTATTAAAAATATTTATTTTTTTAAAAAAATCAAATTTTATTAGAAAACTGTCACCGCACTGTTTTCATATTTCTGAAAACACATAAATTTTCAAAACACAGTTTACACAAACAATTCTTTTTAAAAAACACTAGCACACCAAATAAATTAATTTCATGCGAGTTCTGGATAAATCCAGATCTATTTTCTTCTTTTATTTTTTGTCCATATTATTTAATGATATTATTAATCACATTAGATACAGCATGACCGGCTACTCCCGGTCACCCTCCTTCTTCCTCCCCGCCCTGCTCTATATAAACTCCGTAGTCCCTCACGGGCAGAAGCAGTGAAGCAAGGAAAAAATATCGTGTAGCCGTTTGGGTAGAGAAGAATCATCAAAGATGCCGATCACTCGCATAGCTATCGGATCACGGGAGGAGGCGTATCACCCCGNTTCTCGTGTAGCCGTTTGTGTGGAGAAGAATCATCAAAGATGCCGATCACTCGCATAGCTATCGGATCACGGGAGGAGGCGTATCACCCCGGAGCTCTCAAGGCCGCCCTTGCAGAGTTCATATCGACCATCATCTTCATCTTCGCCGGCCAAGGCTCCGGCATAGCCTACGGTTTGCTTCTCTCCCTTCCCTTCCATTCCCTTTCCTCTTTCCCTTTCAAATCCTTCGTCTAACCCTTCGCTTATCGCATAAATGAACAAACTTTTGTCTTCTAATAACTTTTCCTTTGTTTTCTACCAGTAAAAAACTAATTTTTTTTCTACTTTTTGACAGCAAAGCTGACCCCCGGCGGTGCGGCGTCGCCGGCAGGACTTCTCACGGCGTCAATAGCACACGCCTTCGCACTATTCGTAGCAGTTTCCACANCTCTCCCTTTCAAATCCTTCTTCTAACCTTCGCTTTTCGCATAAATGAACAAACTTTTTTCTTCTAATAACTTTTTCTCTGTTTTCTACCAGTAAAAAAAACTAATTTTTTTTTCTACTTTTTGACAGCAAAGCTGACCCCCGGCGGCGCGGCGTCGCCGGCAGGACTTCTCACGGCGTCAATAGCACACGCCTTCGCACTATTCGTAGCAGTTTCCACAGCGGCGAACATCTCCGGCGGGCACGTTAACCCTGCGGTGACATTTGGCCTCTTTCTCGGTGGCAACATTACTCTGTTCCGCGGTCTGCTCTACTGGGTGGCCCAACTCCTCGGCTCCATCGTCGCCTGTCTCCTCCTCCGCGTCTCCACCGGTTTTCTCTCCGTCGGCTCTTTCGGCCTAACCGACGTCAGCGAGTGGAACGCCCTCGTGCTCGAAATCATCTTAACTTTCGGTCTGGTTTACACGGTCTACGCGACGGCGGTGGATCCGAAAAGAGGAAGCATAGGAACGATAGCTCCGCTGGCTATCGGCTTTATAGTGGGTGCTAATATACTGATCGGAGGGGCGTTTGACGGCGCGTCGATGAACCCGGCCGTGACGTTCGGACCGGCGGTTGTGAGCTGGGCGTGGAAGCACCACTGGATTTACTGGGTTGGGCCGCTCATCGGCGGCGGGCTCGCCGGAATCGTCTACGAGCTGTTTTTTATTAACCGTAGCCACGAGCAGCTCCCGACCACCGATTACTGAGTTGTTTGGGATCTGAATGTTCTACGTTCTGTGGTTGAATTTCTCTCTTATCTGTTCTTTTTTTTTGCTTTTTTTTTGGAGTTGTATTTTCTCTGGATTATGGTCGGATGTGTCGCTGGTATCAAGTTGNTCGTTCTGTGGTTGAATTTCTCTATTATCCGTTCTTTTTTTTTTTGCTTTTTTTTTGGAGTTGTATTTTCTCTGGATTATGGTCGGATGTGTCGCTGGTATCAAGTTGCATTTAAGGAGTCATTTTGTGTTGGATGGTCTGTATGATGTTGAGTTAAATAAGTATGTGGAGGAGGAGGAGGATGGTAGGGTTTCTGTTTTTGAAAATAATTTGAAGCTTAATTCATGGTAAATATGAAAATAATTTTTTGTTTTTTGTTAATAGGGAAAAAAGAGACAATTTTTATTTATTTATACAGCTAAAGTTTAAATTTTTATAAACTTTTTTAATGTTTCATGATGTCAAAAATATATAGGGATGAGGATGAAGCGACATGCTTTTTAAAAAACTAATATTAAATATATAAATATTATATTTCATTGGAGTAAATTTACCATTAAAGGAAGGGCGTCGGTAAATTATTCTGGTGGCGGTTAGGTTAGGAGATGTCTTGACGTTGATTGCAGGCCCATTATTTGAGTGGGATGGGCGGTGCCAAAATGCATGCCTGCAGAATGATTCCTTGTAAATGGTGGATTAAGAGCTTGGAATAATCAGCACATCAAGAGAGCACTTATTTTGACTAAAATTTAAAATTTTAATTTGTATTTGGAGAGAATTATGCCCATATTTTATAGGGATGAATAATATTTGTTTCATTTTTATTATTTTCTTTTAAATAAGAGAATTATTATATTATTATATATTATAGTAATCCTTCTTTATATTGTAAGGTACTGAGATTATCCAAAGAATCTATTGAACTCGATTTATTGTTACTTGTTGTTCTTCATTTGTCTATCAACAGTCCATTCGCTCCACTCAGTCTTCCCTAATCAACCCTTTTCAATCTGCTCTTATCAATCAGCCTCTCTACTCTGTCTTCTCTAGTTCATCAAAAGTAATATGATCATATGAAGTGCACAAATAATAGATAAAAAATATGTATTTCTTATATATTATTATTTGAATGTAGAAGANTGAGCTTGGAATAATCAGCACATCAAGCGTACACTTATTTTGACTAAAAATTAAAATTTTAATTTATATTTGGAGAGAATTATGCCCCTATTTTATATAGGAATGAATAATATTTGTTTCATTTTTATTATTTTCTTTTAAGCAAGAGAATTATTAAATTATTATATATTATAGCAATCCTCCTTTATATTGTAAGGTACTGAGATTACCCAAAGAATCTATTGAACTCGATTTATTGTTACTTCTTGTTCTTCATTTGGCTATCAACTGTTCGTTCGCTCCACTCAGTCCTCCCCAATCAACCCTTTTCAATCTGCTCATATCAATCAACCTCTCTACTCGGTCTTCTTTAGTTGATCAAAAGAAATATGATCATANAAATCTATTGAACTCGATTTATTGTTACTTCTTGTTCTTCATTTGGCTATCAACAATCCGTTCGCTCCACTCAGTCCTCCCCAATCAACCCTTTTTCAATCTGCTCATATCAATCAACCTCTCTACTCGGTCTTCTTTAGTTGATCAAAAGAAATACGATCATATGAAGTGCACAAATAATAGATAAAAAATATGTATTTCTTATATATTATTATTTGAATGTAGAAGATCTTTTTTTTTTTTTCCAAGGAAAAAACTTAGGGCCAACATAAAATAAAATGAAAAATAGAGTTACAACTCAACAACTTAAATTACAACAAAACATATATATCTAAACTAACCAAACAAACATAGGAATAACCATCCGCCAAAAAACCACCATCTAAACCAAAAAAAATAACAAAACAACATAATCAACAACAAATACAAACCATAAGGAAACAACCATAGAAAGTNCTAAGGAAAAATCTTAGGGCCAACATAAAATAAAATGAAAAATAGAGTTACAACTCAACAACTTAATTTACAACAAAACATATATATCTAAACTAACCAAACAAACATAGGAATAACCATCTGCCAGAAAACCACCATGTAAACCAAAAAAAATAACAAAACAACATAATCAACAACAAATACAAACCATAAGGAAACAACCATAGAAAGTAGGGAGAAAGTCTCAAACAAACCAAAGTAGAAATCAAAACAGACAAAGAAAAAATTACTCAAAACTAACCACCAAAATAAGAACAACCATAAACTAAACAGAAAAAAAAAACAAAACATAACAAACAGCTTCTAAACCGAACAAAAATTAACGAAGAATAAAAAAAGATAGCTCTCGAAACAGATGGAGTAATACAAAATATCCAGAAAACTCAAACATATAAAATAACAACCTAGTTTTAATGTAAAAGATTTAAGAAATTCAAAAAATGGTTGAATTTTACAAAAGCTTGGAAATCAACAAANAACAAAACATAACAAACAGTTTCTAAACCGAACAAAAATTAACGGAGAATAGAAAAAGATAGCTCTCAAAACAGATGGAGTAATACAAAATATCCAGAAAACTCAAACATATAAAATAAGAATCTAGTTTTAATGTAAAAGATTTAAGAAATTCAAAAAATGGTTGAATTTTACAAAAGCTTGGAAATCAACAAAGCTCAAACCAATCTCAACAAATGAAAAAAACAATCAACATGCTAACTGAACAAAAACAACCAACTAAAATCCAACCACCAAAAAATAACACCCAGAAACAAGAAAAAGAATAATAAAAGAGAAAACATCAAAAATTACAAAATCAACAGTAATAGTTAGGCCAGAAAACAACCATAAAAAGGAGGAATATATTTTAACAAGCAGAAACAGAAACAAGTCATACAGAGGAACAACCTCCGTAAAAAACAAACACCAAAAGAGGAACACTCAGAAAAGAAAAAAGCAATAAAACAAACACAACACCAAATAACAACAATCAAATAATAACATAATCAAACCAAAATCCTTAACATGAAACAAAGAGGAAATAAAGAAATATTTTAACTAGCTAAAATGGAAAAAGGCCATCAAATTAATACCTAAAGAGTAAAATTCCATCCAAGTGTATGAATGAATTAAAATTTAAAAAATGGTTGAATTTTATTTGAATGAAGGTGAAAAACAACAAAGCTAATTCTATTCTTATTAATTAGTACGAAAATAACAACATAAAAACTTGTAGATCAAATGAAAGTTAAAAAAATCATAAGAATCAATCATAAAGTCAGGAATATTTATCTTGAATTTTTATTTTCTGCTTTTATAAAAAATCATCCCATGAATATTATGAATAATCAATTTCAAAAAAGAGTAAATTCATTCATTAANTCTATTTTTACTAAGTAGTATGAAAATAAGAACATAAAAACTCTCAGACCAAGTGAAAGATAAAAAAATCATAAGAATCGATCATAATGTCAGGAATATTTATCTTGAATTTTTATTTGTTGCTTTTATAAAAAATCATCCCATGAATATTATGAATAATCAATTTCAAAAAAGAGTAAATTCATTCATTAAAATTCTAGAGTTTCTCTTAAAACAAATTTTGTAAACAGTAATTTTTAGAGCAAGATGTGGAATTTTTTCTAAATTTTACAAGAAATATTATCATATTGATAAAGTACTTGAAATATCAATAAAGAAATCACCATTATGAATACATTTGTTAAGAATAAAATGAGAGAATGAATATTAAAAAAAATTTCATAATTTTCAATGTTATTAACATTAATTCCTCCTAAGATAAGAATATCATAAGTTTTGAAACCATTATGCATAATCTTGCAATAANATTCATAATTTTCAATGTTATTAGAAAATAAAACACATAAATTATTAACATTAATTCCTCCTAAGATAAGAATATCATAAGTTTTGAAACCATTATGCATAATCTTGCAATAATGAAAAATAAATTTAATAGAAAAGCCATTAAAGCAAATAAGTTTACATCAATCAAAACTAGGGAATTTTATCGAATCATTCGAAGAATAATAAACTTTTAACTCGCTATTTATATCAAATAAGTTTGAGTCAAATAAGTTTACATCATATAAGAATAATAAGTTTACACATATGCATAATCTTGCAATAATGAAAAACCTTGCTAATGAAAGTAATTGAATGAAGATTAGCTAATAAAATTTATTTAATCATAAGAGATAAAATATTCATAATAATAAATGCACATCCCTGCCTCAAACTAGAGGAAGAATAATAATAAACTTTTAACTTGCTATTCATAATGAATGAAAAATTAGCATCATCAACGCAAGTATATATCCATTTAATAAAAATGAGAGAAAAACCAAGTATTTCATCCTTTTAAGTAATAAGTTTCTATTAACTTCATCGAAAGCTTTAGAACTATTCACCTTAGCACAAATATGTCTAGAAGAATTGTTAGAATTAAAATCATAAAGAATTCATTGGGAAGAATGATGTTAAATGTTAAGATATTTTATAAAAGCAGTTAAGGTCGGATTAGTAATAATTGGTAGAAACTTTAGGTTTATCAGCTAAAATGAAAACAATAACTTTATAAATAGTATTACATAAGGATAAAGACAAAAATAAGAAGAAAATTAAAAAAAGATCTATCATTAGATTTTTTTTTTTAATGACAACAATAACATTATGTTTAATTCGATGAGGTAATTTGAAAATATGAAAGAAATAATTAATAACTTTAATACAATCAACACTAATGATTTATCAAGATTATTTAAAAANGAATTGTTAGAATTAAAATCATCTAGAATTCATTGGGAAGAATGATGTTAAATGTTAAGATATTTTATAAAAGCAGTTAAGGTCGGATTAGTAATACTTGGTTGAAACTTTAGGTTTATCAGCTAAAATTAAAACAATAAATTTATAAATAGTATTACATAAGGATATAGACAAAAATAAGAAGAAAATCAGAAAAAGATCTAACATTAGATTTTTTTTTTAATGACAACAATAACATTATGTTTAATTCGATGAGGTAATATGAAAATATGAAAGAAATAATTAATAACTTTAATACAATCAACACTAATGATTTATCAAGATTATTTAAAAAATTTAGAAGTAAACTCATCACGCAATGAGCCTTATTAAATCCTATAGAGAAAACCAAACAAGCTTGATATCATTTTTTCCGAAAAAGTTTGAGTTAAAAAGAAGAATTCCTCCTTAAAAATTGATTATTAATAGGAAAAACATTATTGTAAATAGCAACTTTCTCATAATAATCATAGAGCAAACAAGAGTAAAAAGAGATAGTTTTATGAGCAATATCTTATTGATTATTAACATAATCATTATCAACCAAATTTTTTTTAATAAAGGTAGAGTTATGTCTAACTTTAGCTTTTCAAAAAAAAAACATTACATTAACCTCTCATTTAGGTAACCAAGAGCATTTGACTTTTTTACTTAGCCCTTCTATAGTCACAAATAGTAGCATTATAAATACTTTTTTGTGTGTTAGAGACTTGAGAATATCATTTGATAGAGGACATATATCAAGTTGAGAAAGAATNGAAATACTTTTTTGTGTGTTAGAGACTTGAGAATATCATTTGATAGAGGACATATATCAAGTTGAGAAAGAATCAAAGTATGCTTCTTTCTTAGCTCAGAAATATGTTTTGAAGACACATTATAAGAATTTCAATGACAACATTTGAGAGCATGATTAGGGGGGTTAATTCGAGTCAGCGGGTCAAGTTCGGGTTCGACCCAAAAATGACCCAATTGAATAGGGTCAACCTGAACCCGACCCAAATAATAAACGGGTCAAAATTTAAGATTCGAGCCCAATCTTGGCCCGTTAACTTGAACCCGACCCCAAATTTTCTTGTTTATTTGGGTCAAGTTTAGGTTTTCAAGTCATGTTGACTTGTCAGGTCAATTTTTGACACCCCTAAGCATAATTAACATTTTGAAGTTTATTACAAAGAGAGAAAGTAGGGTCCCTTTTAATGACACCTTCCAAGCAGTTGTAACAACTTAATTAAACTTTGGACAAAAGTCCAAATGTTTTAAGCATAAATCTACAATGTAAATTTATGTTTTTTCCAAAAAAAAATCATGATATGGTGATGATCGAAAGAATAAATATTTAAAACTTTAAAAACAAACTCAAAAAAAAAATTAATCCAATAAGAATTACAAAAAATCTTTCTAATGACATCTAATAAATTATTAAATTGGTTATTAAATCAACTAATATAAGCATCAGAATTCTGATGTTCAATGAGACCACCATTATAAATGTAATTATTAAAATCAGACAGTTTGCTAGGAAGAGGAGGAAACCTCCCACCTTCTCATTAAGACTCTGAAGGCAATTAAAATCACCNTGAGTCAGCGGGTCAAGTTCGGGTTCGACCCGAAAATGACCCAATTGAATAGGGTCAACCTGAACCAGACCCGAATAAAAAACGGGTCGAAAATTAAGATTCGAGCCCAATCTTGGCCTGTTAACTTGAACCTGACCAGTGTTTTCTTGTTTATTTGGGTCAAGTTTAGGTTTTTGAGTTCAACCCAAAATTCTCTAACTCAAACCCAACTAGAAAAATATTGAGGTCAAGTCTAACTTGGATTTTTTCAAGTTGAGTTCAAGTCATGTTGAAGTGTAAGGCCAATTTTTGACACCCCTAAGCATAATTAACATTTTGAAGTTTATTACAAAGAGAAAAAGTAGGGTCCCTTTTAATGACTCCTTAGAAGTAGTTGTAACAACTTAATTAAACTTAGGACAAAAGTCAAAAAATTTTAAGCATAAATCTACAATGTAAATTTATGTTTTTTCCAAAAAAAAAAATCATGATATGGTGATGATCGAAAGAATAAATATTTAAAACTTTAAAAACAAACTCGAAAATAATATTAATCCAATAAGAATTTCAAAAAATCTTTCTAATGACATCTAATAAATTATTAAATTGGTTATTAAATCAACTAAAATAAGTATCAGAATTCTGATGTTCAATGTGACCACCATTATAAATGTAATTTTTAAAACCAGACAGTTTGCTAGGAAGAGGAGGAAACCTCCCACCTTCTCATTAAGACTCTGAAGGCAATTAAAATCACCAAGAATAATCCAACAATTTTTCAGCAAGAGAAACAATAAAATCTCAAAGACTCTTTCTCCCCCTCCCAAGAAGAAAGAATCCCTAATACAAGACCATTTATCTCTTCTTCTTTTTCTTTCCCTATTGTCGTTNCAATCCAACAATTTTTCAGCAAGAGAAGCAATAAAATCTCAAAGACTCTTTCTCGCCCTCCCAAGAAGAAAGAATCCCTAATACAAGACCATTTATCTCTTCTTCTTTTTCTTTCCCTATTGTCGTTCGTGAAATCGTTTTTTTCTCTTTTTATTTATTGTATTTAATGATGTGATTCATGAAAAAATTTTAATTTAAAATACGTAAATCTAATAAAATTTCTTTGGTTTTTTTCTAGATTTATTTCTTAAAAAAAATTTGTTTCCATTAGTGATTAATAATAAGGTTCAATGCCACAGTGCGCCGTATACTCAGATCAGTTGGTATGTCATCTGTTTATCAGTTGTAAGTCTTTTCTAGTCTGTGACTTGATTCTTGTCAATTATAGATATGATATTTAAATTTTTAGGCGCATAAAAGTTAGATCGCAACTCCAATAAGAGCCTAAGGCTATTCTTTCAAGACAAAAAAAAAAAAAAATAAGATGCCACTAATGAAAAGTTTTGCATACAACATGCGGCTCTTNGAAAAATTTTAATTTAAAATACGTAAATCTAATAAAATTTCTTTGGTTTTTTGTCTAGATTTTTTTCTTAAAAAAAATTTGTTTCCATTAGTGATTAATAATACGGTTCAATGCCACAGTGCCCCGTATACTCAGATCATTTGGTATGTCATCTGTTTATCAATTGTAAGTCTCTTCTAGTCTGTGACTCGATTCTCCTAAGTGTAGAGTATTATATTTGAATTTTTAAGCGCATAAAAGTTGATCGCTACTCGAATAAGAGCCTAAGGCTATTCTTTCAGAAAAAAAAGAAAAATGTACGATGCCACTAATGAAAAGTTTTGCATACAACATGCGGCTCTTGGACGGCCAAGCTGTATGATTGTGACTGCTACTAGCCTTTTTAGAGCTGGTATCAGCCTTTCTTTTTGAATTTGATTTGATTGGTGGAAACATAATTATAAATTTATAAATATATTAATGTCAACCTAAGCATATATATAAGTATATATATATATATATATATNCTATTTGCATAAAAAATTTATAGATTTCAGTGAGGGAAATTACCCCACTGAATGTGACATGATTCTGCACTGATAGTACAGAGTAAAAATGGATTCAAGTAGCTTTCAGAGTAGTAACTTTGTACTGAAAAGTACTTTGTATGGAGCAGGCTTCAGAGGAACAGAATCTTAACTGCTTCCAAAATCCCGGAGTAGCTCTATTCTATCAACAAAGAGATATGTGGCCTCAAGCTTCTAACTTTTATCAGAAAAGATAAGAAAATAGACTCAAAGCAGAGATTTTGATCATTTACAACTTTACAGAATTCACAAATATGTTTGCAGCCATTAAATTATGTAAACAATAATGAAAAAAAAAGGGGGGGAATTTGAAGAAATTTTATTCTGCAATGTTTCACACTATTACTGCGGAAATCATAGAAATCAAACAATAGATAAAGAGTTGTTTTCAGTATCATAAGGACTATATACATGAGAAAAATCATTATGACACACACGCATTCAAGAATCATAACAACAACAAGCCTTCTTATTATCTTATACTCATGAACTCGTGCATTGACCGAATTGAAAACTCTGTTTAAAAAAGGTTTTTGATTTTCTATATATAATCTATATCTGACCAAACAATGTAGAAAACCTCTGAAATTCCTTACCATACAAGTCTGCAGTCTGCTGCGGCGGTGGCTGCTGCGGCTGGTTCTGGTGATGCTGTGGTTGCTGATTTTGATGCCAAAGATTTGAATTTTCAATCTCGNGGCGGCGGCTGCTGCGGCTGGTTCTGGTGATGCTGTGGTTGCTGATTTTGATGCCAAAGATTTGAATTTTCAATCTCGAAATGGCTTTGGGAGATTGCATCGCTGCTGCCGTATAATGGCTGGTTTTGGGTGTGGAGAATTGAAGAAACAGGGAAATTTCCCTGGAGGTACTCGGACCATTTGAGGTCTTCGGGGTCGCCTTGCAGATGAAAATGAGTTTCTTTCTCTGTTGATAAATCTGGCCATGACAGTAAGCCGCTATCGAAGATGGAGCTACTGCTGCTGCTCCCACTGCTGCATCTGCTTGGATTACCAGCCTCAAGATAAGGGAAAATTGGAGCTCCAGTACAAGGTGGAGGAAAGCAGGGTGAAGAAAGATCAACAGGAGACNACTGTCGAAGATGGAGCTACTGCTGCTGCTCCCACTGCTGCATCTGCTTGGATTACCAGCTTCAAGATAAGGGAAAATTGGAGCTCCAGTACAAGGTGGAGGAAAGCAGGGTGAAGAAAGATCAACAGGAGACTTCAGGTCCATTGAATTCGACAGAATTGAGTTCGAGATTACTGTGGATATGGAAGAGCAACTCAATTCTGGATTCATATCAAACAACCTGCAGTTCTGGTTGAACCAGAGGAAAGGATTTTGATTCAATGGCAGGCTAGCTGAGGCACTGTTACTATANTAATTGAGTTCGAGATTACTGTGGATATGGAAGAGCAGCTCAATTCTGGATTCATATCAAACACCCTGCAGTTCTGGTTGAACCAGAGGAAAGGATTTTGATTAAATGGCAGGCTAGCTGAGGCACTGGTACTATAGTTAAGTTGAGGGAGAGGGAAGCAAGATATGGAGTTTGAAGATGAGCGGAGGCAGGCGGTGGGATTATCGATGAAGAATTCCTTAGCTGAAATGGAATTTTGTTCGGCTGATTGCATCAGCGATGAAGCAGGTTGAAGCACTGTCTGCTGAAGGCTTTCGCCAGTATAAAGTATGGAATTTCTTTCGCTGCTGGTAGAAACCTTATTCTCTTCAGGATTTTCGGCCTCTGAGAGAGATTTGTGGGTGTTGGGATCAATGCCTCTCTGCCTCAGCTTCTTCTTGATGCAGGAGTTCCATAAGTTTTTTATCTCATTGTCTGTTCTGCCAGGCAACTGTGCTGCAATCTGAGACCATCTGACAAAAAGATAAAATTTTTCAGACATGTCTGAACTAAAAGCGAAATAGAAAGATTAAAAGGTAGAAAATTGAAGGGACCTGTTTCCAAGAACCGCATGGAGCTCAATGATGAGGTTCTCCTCTTGCTGCGAAAATGTGCCTCTTTTAAGATCAGGCCTCAGGTAATTTATCCACCTCAACCTACAGCTCTTTCCACATCTCTGCAGACCTGAATTGTGTTCCACTTTCATTTAGAATGTAGATGAGAAATAAAAAACAGAGCTTTTAACAATCATTCGATGTTTAGGGTTAAAATTCACCTGCCAGCTTGGGGACGGAGCTCCAGCAGCCATGGCCATACTTAGTGATGTGCTTCAGAAGCTTCTCATCCTCTTCCGGAGACCACAAGCCTTTCCTTAGCTTCTGCTTATGGCAGCAGGAGTGTCTTCCCATGCCTCGCAATGCCAGCCGCCGCCCAATTGGGTGAAAAAAATGGAGGAGAAGGAGAAGAAGAGTGGAGAAGAAGAGGAGGAATGAGCTTAAAAGGGTGATGGAAGGGGTCACAATCAAGTGGGTGTGATTTGAGCTGAGGTTTTTCTTTCCCTCTTATTCCTTTCAATCTCTCTCTCTCTCTCTATTTTCTACTCATTTTAAAGGTTGAGAGCGAGAGATTTATCTTTTGAGCTGCAAATGTCTAATCTCCCTCTCATGATTTAATGCAAAGTTACAGAAATGGTGGGGACAATTAGCCTCTGATATTTTTTTTTTATTTTTTTTTATTATTAAGGATAGAAATATAGAATGATCCTTCCTTGAAAATAAGAAATTTTCATATTTGCTGATGTATATGTTGTCTTATAACTATAATATTCAAAAAATTGAATTTTAGCTTCTAAATTATGATCCTAAGTATATTCATTCTAATCATTATTAAATGGCCTTCCAAGGCCCAATTTTTCAAAAAATTATCATATTGAGGACGTCCGGATGTATGGATAGTAGTGAATGCAGATGTCATGTCATCACCAATTCAAGCATCTCTTATGTGTGATCTCCCCATCCGAATTTATTAATAAATATTTCTCTTTTTTTTGTCTCAAAATATTATTAATTGCCATAATATATTAAGATGGGACCATCAAAAAAGTAGAACTAAACTATGAGTGGCTCTAAAACTTGAAAAATACNAAGAAATAAAAAACAGAGCTTTTAACAATCATTCGATGTTTAGGGTTTAAATTCACCTGCCAGCTTGGGGACGGAGCTCCAGCAGCCATGGCCATACTTAGTGATGTGCTTCAGAAGCTTCTCATCCTCTTCCGGAGACCACAAACCTTTCCTTAGCTTCTGCTTATGGCAGCAGGAGTGTCTTCCCATGCCTCACAATGCCAGCCGCCGCCCAATTGGGTGAAAAGAATGGAGGAGGAGAAGGAGAAGAAGAGTGGAGAAGAAGCGGAGGAATGAGCTTAAAAGGGTGATGGAAGGGGTCACAATCAAGTGGGTGTGATTTGAGCTGAGGTTTTTCTTTCCCTCTTATTCCTTTCAATCTCTCTCTCTCTCTCTATTTTCTACTCATTTTAAAGGTTGAGAGCGAGAGATTTATCTTTTGAGCTGCAAATGTCTAATCTCCCTCTCATGATTTAATGCAAAGTTACAGAAATGGTGGGGACAATTAACCTCTGATATTTTTTTTATTTTTTATTTTTATTATTAATGATAGAAATATAGAATGATCCTCCGTTGAAAATAAGAAATTTTCATATATGTTGATGTATATTTTGTCTTATAACTTTAATATTCAAAAATTGAATTTTAGCTTCTAAATTATGATCCTAAGTATAATCGTTCTAATCATTATTAAATGGCCTTCCAAGGCCCAATTTTTCAAAAAATTATCATATTGAGGACCTCCGGATGTATGGATAGTAGTGAATGCGGATGTCATGTCATCACCAATTCAAGTATCTCTTATATGTGATCTCCCCATCCTGATTTATTAATAAATATTTCTCTTTTTTTTTTTATTTTTGTCTAAACATAATATATTAAGATGGGACCATCAAAGAAGTAGAACTAAACAATGAGTGGCTCTAAAACTTGAAAAATACTCCTAAGAGCAAAAGAACACAGTGTTACATTGCAAGAATAGAAAGTAGTTAAATTAACATGGAAATTTGCATTCATACCCCATAATTATTATGTTTTACACCTCTATCACCTAAATTTTGATATTAACATTTATACCCCTTCAATGCCACAAACCTATGCATATAAAAAAAAAGCATTTTCTTTAATGTGATTCAAGCATAAATACAAATATTATAAATGCACCCATTATTGGTTAGAAGTGTAACAAGTCTTTTAACCTTTTTACCCGATCCAAAAAAAAAAAGGCCATGTCAATACAAAAAGATATTAAATAGATTCCCACCCCTATTTTAATTCCAACAAAATCGGGGTGTCAGAGCGCCGAATGAGCGGTGTTTTGTTTTTGGATAAATCGGCCCTGTCATTATAACTTTAGAAAGTTCCAATAATATTCGGGAAATTAAAGAAGAAAATTTTACTTCTTTCATGATAAATTAATTTTCATATGCGTACACCGTGCATCTTTCTTTATTATGAAAAAGCCCGGTTCCAGTGCAGAAAAATCTCTTTGGAGTCTTCCAGCCTCCCTCCACTTTCTGACAATGAATTTCAGTTATATGTTTTGCACCTTGACAGCCAAGGACAACACTCCACAATTTCATAACTGAATTTCAAGCCAATTATCCACAAAATATAGCTGTAAAAAGTGATAATGAAGCTTTACATACTTCCCATTCAATTCATCTTTATTTACATATCTAAAGTCTAAACTTTAATTTTTAGACAAACCATCTTACTTGTGCATAAAAAATATATATATTTTAAAAATTATGATGTATTTGATGTGATGTGAAAGATTTGAGCGGTATATTTGTAAAACATAATGTTTAGGTGCTCGATATGTAAATACAAAAAACAAAAAGGTTCTATGTATGGAAGGGAGAGAAGGGGATAGCCAGAGGTGCAACTCAAGTGAGGCTAAGCAAAGTAGTGAAGCGGAGAAGGAAGGTTAGTGACTTTGCTTATCCTAAAAAATAATGTTGGTTTCGCCCCTAAGAAAAAAATATTACATTAGGAGTCCTTATGCAATGCTACATCAAGACTCCAATCACAATACGCCACATGTACGGTCCAACCCCTCTTAATAATAAAAACTAAATAGTTTAATGTATCACTTAGCTAGACCGTAGACGTGACACATTGTGATTGGAGTTCTGATGCAGTTTTGCATCAGAACTCCTGATGTAATATATTCTCGCCCTAAGAGCATATGAGTGATAGCTTGAGAGTGAGTATAGACGACATAGGAAAGGCAAAGGTAATGAAACGTGAGCAAATGGTAAGACACTGAATTACAACTTATATTTAGATCTTTTGGGTTAAATCATATAAAAAGAAATTAAAAAGAAAAACAAAGACATCAAACTAAATAATCCCTTAATACATATTTTGTTTAAATATTTACTCATTAAGGCATGCATTCATGTGCCAAAATAGACATATATTTCCACCAAGCTATTAATTTTAGATAATGAAAGCAATCATAATTGGAATATCATAGTACTATAAAACATCGGTTGTAGTTGATGATTTGTATAAAATTTATTACAAACAACAATTCTAAGAAAAAATAAAAGGCATAATTACTTCTCTAACCCTCCATGTTTCATTCTCTATTTTGTACCTTCAATAGGCCAAACAAGGTAATTTGGGTGCTTTTGTTGCCTTATGTTTGCAATTATATAATCATCTATATATATATATATATNCATTTAACTCTTAAAAAATTAGTTGTGGTGTTTTGGATGTGACCTTAAAGAAAGATTTGAGTGACATGCATATAAATATGAATGTTTAACAGTTAGATATGTAAATAAATGGGAATTATGCGTTATATATGTAAATGCCTGAAAATAAATGGGAAGAGTTTACTAAAAAAATTTATTTATAATTATACCTTCATAAATTAAAATTAAACACACAAAAAATGATTAGAAGTGTATAGAGCCATGATTGAGCACATGTGACCCTCANTATGTAAATAAATGGGAATTATGTGTTATATATGTAAATGCCTGAAAATAAATGGGAAGAGTTTACTAAAAAAGTTATTTATAATTATACCTTCATAAATTAAAATTAAACACAAAAAAAATGATTAGAAGTGTATAGAGCCATGATTGAGCACATGTGACCCTCAAATAATTATGGATTAAAAAAAAAATAGAGTGGACATTACTACCAACAAAATAAAATCAAAGGAAAAAATATTGATAAGATTCTTTTTCTTAATTCATTAATTAATTTTTAGTAGTGTAGGTTTGTGAAGGCCCCACCATAAGAAAAGTTATTTTCTATTANTAGAGTGGACATTACTACCAACAAAATAAAATCAAAGGAAAAATATTGATAAGATTCTTTTTTTTAATTCATTAATTAATTTTTAGTAGTGTAGGTTTGTGAAGGCCCCACCATAAGAAAAGTTATTTTCTATTATTTTTATTTTTATTATTATTTTAAAGTATTCCACTCTTAAAATCCTTGCTGTTTCCAGCTATTTGTGGGTCCCAAATTCTAATCAATTAAATTGATTTTTCTANCTATTTTCTTTTATTTTTTTTATTATTATTATTTTAAAGTATTGCACTCTTAAAATCCTTGCTGTTTCCAGCTATTTGTGGGTCCCAAATTCTAATCAATTAAATTGATTTTTCTANTTTATTTTTATTATTATTATTATTTTAAAGTATTCCACTCTTAAAATCCTTGCTGTTTCCAGCTATTTGTGGGCCCCAAATTCTAATCAATTAAATTGATTTTTCTAAAGAAACCCTAATTTCTAAAGGAATACAAATCGAACACATTACCTTTAATTAAATATTCCCTAAAACTGGACTAAAACCTAATTAGTGTATTTCATATTAATTGTTGTATTAGCTGTCACTTCATTCAAAGCCCTTCGACGCCGACACTCTACAATTCCCACTTTATATATATATANTATTAAATATTCCCTAAAACTGGACTAAAACCTAATTAGTGTATTTCATATTAATTTTTGTATTAGCTGTCACTTCATTCAAAGCCCTTCGACGCCGACACTCTACAATTCCCACTTTATATATATATATATTAAATTTATTTATAAATCACATAAAAAAAATAGAACATAAAAGAAGAGCGAAATATGGTCTTAAATTCTAGTAACCACCAGTATTACATTTATAGTTCCTTTGTTTATATGGGAATTATAATAATCATGAAATGATAAATATGCTCTTAATGTTTTTTTGTTGATCGGTCTTCTTTAGTCGAGCTTTGGATAAGTTTGTCACTAGGCTTTTAGTGTCGATCGAGTTTTGAGTTTCGGTCGGTCTTTGCTCGATCTATTTCTGAGTCAATCGATCAACCAAGTTGGTTGGTTCCTAGGTGAGCTACTGTCTTGTTAGTTCTCATCTTATTTAGATCTTTGGACGTGTGTCTGGCCCAAGACTATCTGATATGATCGATCACATTTTCCTTTTATATATATATATATATATATATATATATTTNGTTCTTTTGTTTATATGGGAATTATAATAATCATGAAATGATAAATATGCTCTTAATATTATTTGTTGGTCGGTCTTCTTTTGTCAAGCTTCGGATAAGTTTGTCACTAGGCTTTTAGTGATGATCGAGTTTTGAGTTTCGGTCGGTCTTTGCTTGATCTGTTTCTGAGCCAATCGATCAACCAAGTTGGTTGTCTCTCTAGTTGGTTGGTTCCTAGGTGAGCTTCGGGTCGATCGGCCGACTGGTTCTCATTTGGTTGGTTTTTTTCTGCTTGTTTATTCTCATCTTATTTAGTTCCTTGGACGTGCGTCTAGCCCAAGACTATCTGATATGATCAATTACATTTTCCTTATATATATATTTTTTGTATTTATGAGAACTTCATGTCATGATGAATCACTTTTGAAACATAGGTTTAAATTTGTTGATGATGGGATTATTATAATGGACTTCTTTTATAGATTATTGACACCATTTTAATTCTCTTTTTTCCCCAATATCCTATCGTTAATACATAAGCTTAAGAAAATATAATCTGTTATATTTTATTGACTTTAATGAATCAATTTCTGTTAAATTTAAGCGGTCATTTTTATAAATATCACCATTATATTGCTGTCTTTAATCTTTAACAAACATTCCAAANCTAAGAAAATATAATCTGTTATATTTTATTGACTTTAATGAATCAATTTCTGGTAAATTTAAGCGGTCATTTTTATAAATATCACCATTATATTGCTGTCTTTAATCTTTAACAAACATTCCAAAATAACTTTTGGTTATTTCTCTCTTTATTATATTCAGGATAAATTAATTTAATCACATATTTATATCACCCAATTCATATGGTCTTACACATCTAATATCAAAATTTAAACATTTAATTATCTTGCACTTTAGTACAATTACGTAAAACTTTTTTGATAAAAAAGTTATTTGATTGTAAAAAATTTAATATTAGTGATTGACGTGTGTCGGAAAGTCCGTGGCTGTAAAGTGATTATTTAAGGTCTTACTGTTGCACAAACATCCATCATACACTCAGGTAATTAAAATTATATATAAAGATATGAGAAGTTTTTACGTGAAAAACCCTGTTAAAAGAAAAATCGTGCGGCCTAGCCTTCCAATTGAAATAATCCACAATAAAATGGTGAGATATATGCCCACTATTCTCTTGAATTAGAGAAGATGAAATTACAATACAGTTGTACAACGGTAGTTCAGCGATAATAGTAGAAAAGCATCACGAAGACCGCGGTTGATTGTTATGGAGGTGGTTGCCCGCAATGAATGTTATAGACGGTGGATGCAACATTAGCTTGTTGCTTACACTGTAGTGGAAAGCTATTGTAATACTTGGCTATGTAAGTCATAGATGATTGTTTCAAGAGCGTCGATTGACCATAAAGTTTGTAGTGGGGAGCTGCGTGAGCTGTGAGCTATGTAGGTCATAGTTGGTCACATAAGCCATAGCGAGAAGTTGTAATAATGTTCATAGACTGTGGAAGTCGGAGTTGGGAACTGTGTCAGTTGCGAGTCACGTAGGCAGTAATTTGTCACATAAGTAGTTGTGGGAAGCTGCAATAGTATACGTGGACTATGGAGGCCGGAGTTAGGAGTTTCATGAGTTATAATAACGTTCATGGCAGAACATAATGTTCCTATCAGATTTCTCTAAAATTTGTTAACAATGGCATTTGTTATGTTCACGGTTCTATCAGTTGGTTTAGGGTTAACAATTTTGAACTCAAATCAAGTAATGTGCGGGTCAAGTTATCCCTACTTGGTCAACGATTTGTGTGTCAAATTAGAAGTACCCAACACAACAATTCAAATTGAAATTCAAAGATGTTTAATTCCGTATAACTATAATTTTTGTACTATAAAATGTAAAGAAGGAAACCCCTTAAGTGTACAACAAGTCAAGGAGGTATAGTGGCATCTAAATTAAAATATGGGCATTTAATTACATACCACCCAATTCCTCCTATATATTTACCTAACAAACCCCTTAAGTTTACATTTTACATTTACATCACCCAAATCTTTCATATCATATAAATCTATCACAATTTTAACTCTTAAAATGTGAAATTACAGCTTTTTCCTAAAATACAATTTGGATGTAAAATATATGAATACATAGGAGTTCAATGGTATATATGTAAATCTTCCTAAAATACAGTTATGNGCTGAAAATAAATGGGAAGAGTTTACTAAAAAAAATTATTTATAATTATACCTTTATAAATTAAAATTAAACACACAAAAAATGATTAGAAGTGTATAGAGCCATGATTGAGCACATGTGACCCTCAAATAATTATGGATTAAAAAAAAATAGAGTGGACATTACTACCAACAAAATAAAATCAAAGGAAAAATATTGATAAGATTCTTTTTTTTAATTCATTAATTAATTTTTAGTAGTGTAGGTTTGTGAAGGCCCCACCATAAGAAAAGCTATTTTCTTTTATTTTTTTTATTATTATTATTTTAAAGTATTGCACTCTTAAAATCCTTGCTGTTTCCAGCTATTTGTGGGTCCCAAATTCTAATCAATTAAATTGATTTTTCTAAAGAAACCCTAATTTCTAAAGGAATACAAATCGAACACATTACCTTTAATTAAATATTCCCTAAAACTGGACTAAAACCTAATTAGTGTATTTCATATTAATTGTTGTATTAGCTGTCACTTCATTCAAAGCCCTTCGACGCCGACACTCTACAATTCCCACTTTATATATATATATATTAAATTTATTTATAAATCACATAAAAAAAATAGAACATAAAAGAAGAGCGAAATATGGTCTTAAATTCTAGTAACCACCAGTATTACATTTATAGTTCCTTTGTTTATATGGGAATTATAATAATCATGAAATGATAAATATGCTCTTAATGTTTTTTTGTTGATCGGTCTTCTTTAGTCGAGCTTTGGATAAGTTTGTCACTAGGCTTTTAGTGTCGATCGAGTTTTGAGTTTCGGTCGGTCTTTGCTCGATCTATTTCTGAGTCAATCGATCAACCAAGTTGGTTGGTTCCTAGGTGAGCTACTGTCTTGTTAGTTCTCATCTTATTTAGATCTTTGGACGTGTGTCTGGCCCAAGACTATCTGATATGATCGATCACATTTTCCTTTTATATATATATATATATATATATATATATTTTGTATTTATGAGAACTTCATGGCATGAAGAATCACTTTTAAAACATAGGTTTAAATTTGTTGATGATGGGATTATTATAATGGACTTATTTTATAGATTATTGACACCATTTTAATTCTCTTTTTTCCCTAATATCCTATCGTTAATACATAAGCTTAAGAAAATATAATCTGTTATATTTAATTGACTTTAATGAATCAATTTCTGGTAATTTTAAGCGGTCATTTTTATAAATATCACCATTATATTGCTGTCTTTAATCTTTAACAAGCATTCCAAAATAACTTTTGGTTATTTCTCTCTTTATTATATTCAGGATAAATTAATTTAATCACATATTTATATCACCCAATTGTTATGGTCTTACACATCTATTATCAAAATTTAAACATTTAATTATCTTGCACTTTGGTACAATTACATAAAACTTTTTTGATAAAAAAGTTATTTGATTGTACAAAATTTAGTATTAGTGATTGATGTGTGTCGGAAAGTCCATGGTTGTAAAGTGATTATTTAAGGTCTTATTGTTGCACAAACATCCATCATACACTCAGGCAATTGAAATTACATATAGAGACATGAGAAGTTTTTACGTGAAAAACCCTGTAAAAAGAAAAATCATGCGGCCTAACCTTCCATTTGAAATAATCCACAATAAAATGGTGAGTACATATGCCCACTCTTCTCTTGAATTAGAGAAGATGAAATTACAATACTCTTTTACAACGGTAGTTCAACGATAATAGTAGAAACGCATCACGAAGACCGCGGTTGATTTTTGTGGAGGTGGTTGCCCGCCATGAATGTTATAGACGGTGGATGCAACATCAGCTTTTTGCTTATGTTGTAGT
This sequence comes from Phalaenopsis hybrid cultivar, assembly GCA_002079205.1. Classification (NCBI taxonomy): domain Eukaryota; kingdom Viridiplantae; phylum Streptophyta; class Magnoliopsida; order Asparagales; family Orchidaceae; genus Phalaenopsis; species Phalaenopsis hybrid cultivar. The sequence continues at coordinate 539,625 of JXCR01089981.1, forward strand.
GGATAGTTATTGTAATACTTGACTATGTAAGTCATAGATGAGCGTCGATTGACCACAAAGTTTGTAGTGGGGAGCTGCGTGAGCAGTGAGCTGCGTCGGTCATAGTTGATCACATAAGTCATAGCGAGAAGTTGTGATAATGTTCATAGGCTGAGGAGGCCGGATATGAGAGCTGTGTGAGTTGTGAGTCGTGTAGGCGGTAATTTGTCACATATGTAGTAGCCAGGAGTTGTAATAGTATACATAGACTATAGAGGTCGGAGTTAGGAGTTTCATGAGTTGTAATAACATCAATGGCATAACATAAAGGCCCTATCAGAGTTCTCTAAATATTTTTAACAATGGCCTTTGTTGCGTTCGCGGTTCTATCACTTGGTTTAGGTTTAACAATTCTGAACTCAAATCAAGTAATGTGCGGGTCAAGTTATCTCTACTCGGTCAACGATTTGTGTGTCAAATTAGAAGTACCCAACACAACAATTCAAATTGAAATTCAAAGATGTTTAATTCCGTATAACTATAATTTTTTTTAGTATAAAATGTAAAGAAGAAAACTATACAACTAGTCAAGGAGGTATAGTGGCATCTAAATTAAAATATGGGCATTTAATTACATACCACCCAATTCCTCCTATATATTTACCTAACAAACCCCTCAAGTTTACATTTTACATTTACATCCCCCAAATCTTTCATATCATATAAAACTATCACAATTTTAACTCTTAAAATGTGAAATTACAGCCTTTTCATGCATACGTAATGTATGTAAGAAATTAAAGTTAGGATGTCAAATATATGAATACGTAGGATTTCAATGGTATATATGTAAATCTTCCTAAAATACAGTTATGCTATCCAAAGTCCCAACAATGCTAAAGACAACTTCATGGTTACGGGAGATGTAATTCGTCTGATTGAGCGTTCTGATCTTTACTATATATATCATATAAAAGCAATGCATGCATGAGTAATTTTTATTTATTTTTTTAGTAGTTGAAAAGTTTAGCAAAAATAGTGAATTTTATTCATGTTTTTTTTTCTTAAATTAGCTAAAAGTAATATTATATAACTGTTCCAGAAAATTCCAATAAAGATTTATTGCTATATATTAGCCAATGTTTGCTTCATACATATCATTTATTTTAATAAAAAATATTTTCTTAAAAGTACTCTAAATGTTAAACAAAATGATTAGTTGATGGTTAGGCAATGAGGATTAAGTTATTATTACGGTTATAATTAAAATATTTAGTTAATATCAAAAGGATTTGAAATTAATTCGCAAAATAATTAAATTTTTAATTATTTTATAGAGAAAAAAAAACAATGATTTTGTAATGGACAGTTTTTAAAAAGAGATATTTATTAAAAAAAAAATGGTAAAAAAAATAAAAAGGAGTTGTGGTCGTGATTCCTAACCTAGGGCTTTCTATAGGAAATAAACGGTCAATCAATAGGCGGTGGTCGTGCCGACTAGTGTCAATCGGCCAACTTGCCTAGCGTGGGCGACCGAACCCACGAAGACACCACAAAAATGGCCAATCAGAAGTGTATGGAAGGGCCAACTAGTGTCAACCGACCAACTTACGTCGGTGGGTGACCAAACCCACAACCACTAGCAATTTCTATTCCTAGGGCTAGCTAAGAAAGAAAAAAAAAGGGATTTTAGAGAATCTCATCAACGTGTCGTTTAATTTTGCGTTTCTTCACCTAGGATGAAGCTCTCTGTGGTAGAAAAGATGACATTCCGGTGAAACTACGACGAGATCCGCTCCATTCCTACTCCAAAGAATGAGAAGACTCCTTTAGAAGGAGAGTCTAGCAAGATCCCAACGAAGTTCCGAGCTCCGAAAAGTTCTGGCTGTGCTCTGACGATCATTCCCTGATCAAAGATGAAGCTCTTCTTTAGCATACGAGAAGAGAAACCTTGCTTCTTGATAGCCAAGCTTCTTCTCACAAAGCTCTCCTCATACACTCTAGAAATGGTGGAGGATGAAGGAGGATAGGAAGAAGAAAAGAAGAAGGTTGAAGATGACCAAACCCCTTAGCTTTTTCTCCTTGTGGAAGATGAAGAGTCTCCCTCCTTTTATCTGAGCTCTCAAGTCTCCAAGGGAAGAGAATAATGTTCCAAGCTGCAAGGGAAGAGGAAGGTTTTTAGCTCTTGGAGGAAACCAAAAATGTTGAAGTGTAGGAGATAGCTCAAACCGAAAGAGAGCTCAAGGGACATAAGCTAACCAACCCTCATTCCCTTCATTTATGCCTAAAACAGTCTTGTCACCTCACCTTGGAAGCTTCCAAAAGAGGTTTAAAAGTGTTATAATTGCCCTCTTTATCTCCCCTAAGCAAATCCTCCAAAATCAAGAAAACCCTTGCCATTTCGGCTCATCGGGGAGTGCACCGTTCAAATTTGCCTGAAAAAGAGAGCCCAATCGCATTCTGAAAGTGGATCGACACTTAAGATTTGCAATACTGGCGCCTAGGCACCTAGTTTGATGCTATGGCACCATGCCCGTAGTGCCTATGCGCCACCCAGTTGGGCCTACCTTCCAACAGCTCGGGAAAATGGCCTTTATTGAGCAGTATTGGGCACATAGGCTCCCAGTCTAGTGCTTAGGCGCCTTGAACTGCTGTCAAACTTTCACGGGCTACGTTTTAACCATTCGAGAGGGGATTTAGGTGCTTAGGTGCCCGGGGCTGGAGCTTAGGCGCCGTTCTAGCACCAAAAACCCTAATTTACACTTAGAGCGCCTGACGAAGGATTTTCTTGATTTGAAAAGCTATGGGAGACCACAAATGAGTAAATTATTATCTCCTAACCTCAAAAGTGAGTATTTTGCTCATCCATTGATCATAAAATATATCACCAATAGGTGCTATGAACTACAACATGGGTAGGCATTCTAAATGCTAATTTTCTCGTAGCACACATAGGAGAGCTCCATGACTTCCCTTAGGCCCAGGGAGGCTCCAAATGGATACAGAGTAATCTCTAAACTTCTGAGCGGACGTTAAATATGTCCAACGCCTTGAGTGAGTCTGTCCAACTGCGGGTTCTCCCGATTAATGACGACTTATTGCAAACCTTAGCTTCATGCCCCGAACACATACTAGGAGACCTTTGATGGGTGTCTTGTGCTATGGAAGGCTACAAACGAGCAGTAAGTCATTTCGAGTCATTGAGATGGACACCTACACATGTGACACCAAAAATTAACGCTAATAGACTAAAATAATGAAATTTAAAAATATTTAAAAATGGATTTGAGAATATATATGGAGTCACACCCAAATAATAGATCCTAAAATAGGAGGGAGGGATGGAGGGAGTGATGGAGGGATGGAGGGAGGGAGAGGGAGAGAGAGAGAGAGAGAGAGAGAGAGAGAGAGAGAGAGAGAGAGTTCAAAAGCATAATTAAAATGACATCAACCATGAATCAATGTCTNTAGAGTAATATTAATAAGCAATAAAATGGATTTTTTATTAGCCCTTATTGAAGAAATGATCCCCCATTTTATATGGGGGGGGGGTACAATATATCTAATTGCATGCTTACTTTTGTTTTAATCAAAGCATTATAGGTTATATTAATTGTTGAAATAAATGAGTTAAAGGATCAGCATGCCTTGGTTTGACAAGGCTTATTCCTCAAACTATGCATAGTTGCGGCCATCATCAGTTTTTGATGGTCTTCGTTTTGGCTAGATTTGAATCGGTCAACTTGATTATGTTGGTTTGCTACTCTGGTTCGCTTGTTGAATATTAACTCCAAGATGAGGGCTTTTGAAGCTACGAACGAGCGGTGAGTCGTGCTGAGTCAGCCAGGTGGACGGCCTATACATGTGACATCGAAAATTGACGAGAAGAGTCTAAAATAATGAAATTTAAAAATATTTTAAAATGGATTTGAATTTTTATATGGAGTCACACCCAAATAATAGAGTGTATAATTGGGGGGAGAGAGAGAGAGAGAGAGAGAGAGAGAGAGAGAGAGAGAGAGAGAGAGAGTAGAGTGCACTATAATAAACAGTAAAATGGATTTTTGCTTAGCCCTTTTTGAAAAAAACGATCCCCCAATTTGTATGAGAGTGTGGTACAATATGTATTATTAAATGCTTAATTTTGTTTTAATCAGGGCATTATAGGTTATTTTAGGAGTTTATATAAATGATTTTATGGATCAATGGGCCCTGGTTCAACCACTAACTTGAATTGGTCGACTTGATTATGTTGATCAGCTACTTTGGTTTGCTTGTTGCCTAATAACTCTTAGATAATAAGCTTTTTTCATCAGGATGAGACTAGACTATCGAGTAGAAGGTGAATCACCATCATCTGACCCACCCTTGACAAAAATTCCTTCGAGCTGTTCATTGAGCATATCATGGTTAAACCGTCAGCCTCCTAATTAGAGTCTTAGAGGCTCTTATGAGATTGCTAAGAAATTTGGGGCGAGAGTTGGGTTAATGTCTTCTCTAAGCTTGACATATCTTGATCTTTGGTTCATATAGCCTGTATTCAATCGACATCGTGTCCCGATCTACTGGATTTGCACTGGGTCAATTAAGTCTTTTGATCTTTTGGTGATTGGACTTTTAATGTTTCTTATAAGCCCTTGCACACCCCCCTCACTGATTGTGTACTCTTGTCCCTTAGTCCGTTAGATTTCCTTGAGATTCATGCTGACACATTTGACGTGCGTGTGTGTATTCCGCTCAAACATTTGGATGACTATAACATAAGCTAGTCCCCAACTTATTGGACAAATATTTCCTTTTAATTTTCTTTAAATGTTTTTTTCTCAAAAAAAAAAAATTTTTTTAGGACTACTCTTTTTCCTAAAAATTATTCTAAGATGGATGTTAATGTCTTACTGTACCCTTTATTAAAGTTCAGAAGCTCGCCAAAATAGAGTGACAACATTTGCAATTATTTTGTTGTTCGACATAAATTAATAATTATTTTCGAAATAAAATTTTAGGTAATTATTCCCATCAATAATCAATTTTATAGTTCTTCGAAGGATTTTTATGCTTTAAAAAACATACATCACTTATCATTAATTATATAAAAGAAATTATCCACTCAAATAATAATTAACCACCTTCTAAAGTATTTAAGTAGTAAAATAATGTGAATACAAGGCTTTCTAGCCATACTTTTTATGATTAATACTACAACAACAAAGCCTTAATTCCACTACGTGGGGTCGGCTACATGAATCCTTTTTCTGCACTGTCATATTTTCATTTAGTTCTAGTAAATTAAGATCATTTTTAATACAATAAGCCCAAGTTCCTATGTTCTACCTCTGCCTATTTATGATTAATAAGATTAATAATTATTTAAATCATTAAAATATATATTAGATAGTGGTACCTAGGGGTTGGAATCAAGTTATGACTAGGGCGGGTAAATGCCCCTTTGGAATTTGTAAATTCTTTTTATAAATAGTAAAATTTAATATTTTTTTCTTATGTAGTTTAAAAAATTTAGAAAATTTTGCCTCCAAACCCTACTTATTTATTTCTACCAAATACTTTCAAAAAAATTAGATATTTGATGATTTTACCCGCCCTAAAAAATAGTTTGATTTCTGCCCTAGTTAGCCCTAAGACATTTTTATACTTATAGAAGGTGTTCAGTTGGGTTAAAAAACATTTGATTCATCGTCACGTACAATTTTCACATCGCGTTCTAAAACTCAATTAATATTAAGTTGTGAGGCACATGAGATCAAAAAAAGGCAAAAAATAATCTTCACTCTACAAACTAAATTACAGCAAAAAAATAATGATGTAACATTAATCAATACATTATAACTAACATATATATTCTAGCAATATTCCAATGAAATTTATAGTAAAGGAAAGAATATTGTAGGTTATGCATAACGCTCAAATTAAGGTGGATAAATTGGCAAGAGTTGTGGGACAGACAGCACGATATAGAGTGTTTAAGAGTATGATATGGACATTTCCAGAGCGTCAATTAAATTAAAGCTTCTCTCGCAATCAAACTTACTTTCGCTGTTGCTCGAAAACTGGCGGAAGAGGAAANTTTGATTTATAAATAGCAATATTTCGGGTGTTCTGTATGTAATTACCCTATAATTTTATTAAGAATGGATTAGTGTAAATGTAGAAGGGTAGCGAAGATATGCATATGACTGGAAAAAGAATAAAAGACTAATTTAATCAAGAATCAAACAAGAAAATTAAGAGAAATATATATTAGCATTATATGCTTTAGAATACAGTTGTGGCAACAACNATTATTGCCAAAACATACTACTAAACATTGATATTTATTAATCATGCAATCAAGTGATTTTTTGAACAACTAAACTGATGCATTTAAACAGAATCAAATGATTGAGAATTTGATAGAAATAAAAAATATGCATTAGTTGAGGCTTTATCAAGGATTTTGATAATTGAGTGAGACTTTGAAAAATATGCTTGATTTATAAATAGCAATATCTCGGGTGCTCTGTATGTAATTACCCTATAATTTTATTAAGAATGGATTAGTGTAAATGTAGAAGGGTTGCGAAGGTATGCATAGGACTGAGAAAAAAAATAAAAGACTAATTTAATCGAGAATCAAACAAGAAAATTAAGAGAAATATATATTAGCATTATATGCTTTAGAATACAGTTGTGGCAACAACAACAATAACTACTACAACAACAAGCCTTTAACCCACTAAGTGGGGTCAACTACAGGAATCATTTTTCTCCATTGTGTCATGTTGAGTGTCATTTTTAAATTTTATTCTAATAAGTTAAGATCATTTTCTATATGACATTTCCATGTCTTTTTAGGTCTTTCTATACCTTTTTTCACATAGTCGAATCTAAGACATCTACTCTCCTGGATCATCAAATGGTCAACGCTTAATTGGCCAAACCATCTATGATGACTCTTTCTAATCTTGTCTTCCACTGAAATTACACATGACCTTTCAAGGATATATGTTTTGTATTTTGTCTCTAAGTGCAAAGCCACTTATCCAAGCAATTTCATCTCAACAACACTCAACTTAGTTATGTGCTTCTCCTTTATATGCAACATTCTATGACATAAAGTATTACAGTTCTCACNTTAATAAGTTAAGATCATTTTCTATCGGACATTTCCATGTCCTTTTAGGTCTTTCTATACCTCTTTTCACATAGTCGAATCTAAGACATCTACTCTCCTGGATCATCAAATGGTCAACGCTTAATTGGCCAAACCATCTATGATGACTCTTTCTAATCTTGTCTGCCACTGAAATTACACATGACCTTTCAAGGATATATATATGTTTTGTATTTTGTCTCTAAGTGCAAAGCCACTTATCCAAGCAATTTCATCTCAGCAACACTCAACTTAGTTATGTGCTTCTCCTTTATATGCAACATTCTATGACATAAAGTATTACAGTTCTCACNGATATTTATTAATAAGTATTCAAGTGATTTTTTGAACAACTAAACTGATGTATTTACACGTTGTCAAAATCAAATCATTGAGAATTTGATAGATATGAAAAGTATGCATGAGTTGAGGTTTTATCATGAATTTTGATAATTGGGTGAGACTTTGAAAAATGAATGAAAGAAATTGCTTGATTTATAAATAGCAATATTCCGGGTGTTTTTTTGCAATTATCCTGAAATTATATTAAGAACGGATAAGTGTAATGTAGAAGTGTTGCGAAGGTATGTATATGACTGGGAAAAAAACAAAAAGACTAATCTAATCAAGAATCAAACAAGAAAATCAAGAGAAATATATATTAGCATTAGATGCTTTAGAATAAAAAAAAACAATAATAACAACATTAACTAGAACAATAGTAAGCATTTAACCCACTGAGTGGGGTCAGCAACGTGAATCATTTTTCTCAATTGTGTCCTACTGAGTGTCCATTTTTAATTTTATTCTAATAAATTAAGATCATTTTCTATGCAACATTCCCATGTCTTTTTAGGTCTTCCTTTACCTTTTTTCACATAAGTCAAATCTTAAACATCTACTCTTCTGGATCATCAAACGGTTAAACGTTTAATTGACCAAACCATCTATGAAGACTCTTTCTAATCTTGTCTGCCACTGATGCTACCTTTCAAAAATATATTTGTTTCGTGTTTTGTTTTTAAGTGCAAAGCCACTCATCCAAGCATTTTCATCTCAGCAACACTTAACTTAGTTTTATGCTTCTCCTTTAAATGCAACATTCTATGACATAAAGCATTACAAGTCTCACCACTATCTTATAAATTTTTCTTTGAAGTCTAAGCGGTACTTTTCTATCGCACAATAATCCATATGCATTCCTCTACTTCAATCATCCTTCTTGAATTCTATTAAAAGCACCCCCATCTTTATCACCATTACTTTGAACAATATATTCGATATATCTAAAATGATCACTTCTTTTAATAATTTGATCACTCATTGTTAAAATATTGCCATTAGATCTATTACTACAAAAATTTCATTCCATATATTCTATTTTAGATATACTCAAATGAAGGCCTTTGGACTCTAAAGTTGATCTGATCTATAATTCAAGTTTTTTCTAAACTCATTATATAGTAATATTCACAAGAAGGATATCATCACCAAAAAGCATATGCCTCAATGTCTATCCTCGTGTCAATGTCCAATAAGAGCATCCATAACTAAAGCAAAAGAATACGAGCTTAAAGTTGATTTCCGATGTGATCCAACTGAAATAGGAAAATACCTTGGCAATCATCTCCTTTTGTCCGAACACAACTAATATTTCTAGTATACATATTTTTAATGAATTGAATTTAAGTCATATCACCACTTCTCTTTTCTAGAACTCTTCAAAGAGCTTCCCTTGTAACCTCATCATAAGCTTTTTTAAATCAACAAAATATGTAGATTTTCCTTACTCTCTCTGTACTTCTCCATCAAAATTCTCAATAAATGTATAGCTTCCATAGGGACATACCCAATTTAAATCCAAAATGATTTTAAGGAAACTTTGCATCAAGTCTTAACCTATGTCACTTCCTCTTTTTCATAATTTTAATGTATGACAAATTAAATTAATTCTTCTATAATTTAATTGCACCCTTACCCATCCCTTTATTTTTAAAATTAGGGACCAAAACACTCTTTCTCTACTCCTAAGGCATCTTTGGTTTTCATCTTTAGCACATTTTACTTAAAGTAAATCTAAACATTTTTTCTCTCTATTTTGCTAGTTTATGTGTACGTGCGTGTGCGGAGTAATGACATATGTTGCAGAGTAATGATGCACAATATGGAATAATAACATACTTTGCAGAGCAATGAAGCACTTTACGAAATAGTGAGTTGTCCTGCATACCATGCAACGACATCCCCTGCATTTCCATCGATAACTTCCATAACAACTACTCTCGATAGTTGTGTAACGAACTCTTAAGCGAATGGACATTGTACCTGGAGATACTGTCCAACTCTTTCTCTGATATGAGATGATGATTTATATTTGTACTTGTAAACTCGTTGTGGATCATTCTAACTAAGTTAAGTCCCATGATTTTTTTTCTTTTCGGTTTTCCACGTAAAAGCATATGGTATCTCTTCCTTTTATTATTAGTATATATATGTGTTGGATCATCGTACAACACTAAAATACAAAATAATCACTCTGTCATCACAAATCTTGAGGCAAGCAACAATATTATTTAGGAGATGCATGTTTTTTTTCTAGGAAGATTCATGTCATACCACACTAATTCCAATACATTTACATATTGAAAAAACTTCCTGAGTCTATCAAATGCTGCAAAAACCGGCCAGTATTGATTGTCAGTTCCACTAACGCTCTTAAAATTCATTAAAATGTAAATATTTTATTTTCACCAAATTAATCATTCAGCTTCTAACTTATTTTTTATTTTTTATATTATTTAACTCTGGATAAAAATTTTAATTTTTTTTCATATGGATAGGCGGACATAGGGTGGGTCTAACCCCTAAAATATTAGGGTGCCCTTACCTCATTGTCTCTTCGACAAAGATGCAATGAATGACGGAAGCGCGTCAAGAAGGAAGAGGAGATCATGGCTTGAAAATGACTGGCAGTGTGGTGACGTGGTTAATGGAGGAGCCGGCGGATGACTTACTCGCATCGGTGACATGATAAATTGTAAATTACTTACACCATCAAATGAAGCACTCCTTTGATAAGATTAATAAATTTAATATATTGTACTGAGAAAATGAATGACTGCTCCATCATAGCATCTCTTAATAAATTTACACATAACATTTTAGTTATTCTTGTGTTTATAATATATGGTAAAAAAAAATTGGGAAATGACCATTAAATAAAAGAAAATTTTACTTACATACCTCTCAATTCTAATGTATTTACATATCTAACACCTAAACTTCAATTTTTACATACATATCGCTTTATATATAAATATAATGGTGTATTTCACTTTTTAGAAATTGAAATAGTGTTATTTTCTAAGTCATACAAAACAATTGGTATTAGATATGTAAATACATAAAAATTGGGTGGCATTTATGTGAATGTCCCGAAATTTATAATTCCAAAGTTTGAATTTTTGTGCATTCATTCGAAAAATTGTATTCTTTGGATGTTAAAAAAAAATGATTTTTATTCGACATTTAAGAATCGTAATATAACAAAAAAACATATGTAAAATGGCATGGCATTATTTAATAAAAACAATGAAATTAGATATATTTAATAAAAATTTATTTAAAATATTATTCTTATGATCATCAAATTTGACTTGTCTGCATCGCAACTTCCACTGACATGATAAGACCGGCAATCAACAAGGTTTGTCCTGTAATTACGAATCAGTCCAATTAATTTGACAAAATTGTTTGTGGTACCAAAGAAAATTTAATGAACCCCAGTATAAGTAGTTANACGTAGATTTCTATATCATTAATTTTCACTTCTCAATATACTGAAAGGAGGTGGCTCGTCAAAGATTCATTCCGAGAATGTATTCCACCCCGACCCCTGTGCGTCAATGCATAGTTTACGATATTTTGAAGAAAAGTTTGTGACGTAGATGTTAAGTATTGCTTGTTAATATCAGATAAGTTGGTCTACAGACAATTCCTGATGTATGGGCAAAAGAACAAGATCTCTAGGGTCAAGCGGCGTCATTAATAAGTGATTGACGGACATGCCTATCGATCATGATGGCTTTCTCGAATCGCTACCCCCGTGCAGGTGGGCTATGTTGCGTTCACATGGAAGGTAAGGATGATCAGTCTAGCCACTTCAACATGTGAGCTTGATTTAACTACTTTGACAGTTAGACTCGAATCAACCACTTTAGCCGGAAGGGGCTTGATTCAGAGAAGGAATTTTTAACAAAATTTTTTGTATATCTGAATTTGAGTATACAATATAATTCATAATCAAATGCAATAATATTTTCTCAATAAATATGGCATTAAAAATTTTATTTTTAATATTGCAAAACTATAATTGAATGGTATCAAGAACATGTAAAGTCGTAGATAAGCAAATAGATACATATTTGAAATTTTTATCAAAATAATTTATATGTATTTTTGTATTTTTAATAGGGAGAGAGAGAGAGAGAGAGAGAGAGAGAGAGGGCAGCAGCAAATATGAAGCGTGCGCGTGGCGTTGGCTGCATGCTAGAGGACAAAAGGGTTAGAAGGTCACGTGGGCTTGGACCCTACGACTTCAATTAGAGCCCGCTCAACGTAAAATAGTTGCGCAATAATGACGTTGATGTGTGTAGCTCTGCCCGACTGGACCCGTGCTCGATTTCATCCTTTTCATTTCATGAGAGCGAACCAAGCTTCGTTCTCCGAAGTTCTCGCATGTGTTGTCCGGATGTATGAATAATAACATGGATCATATCATATTATTGTCCATTTAGTTATATTTTCAAAAAAATAATACGTATATGATGCAGACATAATATTTTTTCCTTCACACTTGTATGTATATATATAGATATGTATATGTATATCTGTAGATGAAATAGTGGTCTGATGATTAGACATTTCCTGTAAGACCGAAAAGTCCTAACTCAAAGCTCATGGACCTAAAAATAATCTATTTATCATACTCAAAAACTTATGCGGACCACAAAATGATGAAACGCTATTGTGGTAGGAATATTTAGAGAGAGAGAGAGAGTATGAGGGCGGGTGTACATAGAACTAGAGAGGATTTAGTGGAGAGAAGGGAGGGGTTCTTGTCGTCGGAGGGGAAATGAAAGNCCCGAAGTTGTTGCATGTGTTGTCCGGATGTATGAATAATGACATGAATCATATCATATTATTGTGCATTTAATAATATTTTCAAAAAATATTATGTATATGATCCGACATAATATTTTTTCTTTCACACTTATATGTATATATATAGATAGATATGTATATCTACAGATGAAATAGTGGTATGATGATTAGACATTTCTTGTAAGACCGAAAAGTCTCAACTCAAAGCTCGTGCACCTAAAAATAATCTATTTATCATACTGAAAAACTTATGCGGACCACAAAATGATGAAACAATTTTGTAGTAGGAATATTTAGAGAGAGAGAGAGAGAGAGAGAGAAAGAGATAGTATGAGGGCGGGTGTACATAGAACTAGAGAGGATTTAGTGGAGAGAAGGGAGAGGTTCTTGTCGTCGGAGGGGAGATGAAAGAAAAATTACATGCAATAAAAGCAATTCAACTCAATGTTCAAAGTATTGTGTTTTGAATAGAATATGGTGTTCAATTACTTCAATAGAGAACTTTATCTTTCATGTTTAATATAATAGAGATTAAAGTGTCAAAATAATCCTCCCCAATTACTTAAAAATCGAACTCTTATAGTCCTCCATATAAGACTATTTCAGCCCCAATTTAAAGAGTCAGAAATTTTTTTGACATTTTTATAAACTCTGAGACTAAAACAGTCACATATAAATAGTCATGAATTATTTTGGCACTTTACTCATTTAAAAGATGTGCCCAACAATATTAATAAACATGAAACAAAAACATAAAACAAAATAGTTATGTTGCAATGAAGAAAACCCCATCACAAATTTGTAATGGCAATTTTAACATTAAAACGGTTGCATTTTGTGTTGAGGACTTTCAAGCCATTTTAGTTTAAGAAATCAAGCCCCATTTTATTAATTAAACATATTTGCATATTACAATGAATTAGGTGTGACACTTTTTGAATTGCCTTATAGTCAAGAAAAGGCCCAATGGAGTTGGTGATGATTAATAATAATAAATATTTCATTAGCTTAAAAGTTTATAGAACCCACATAAATTTAATACAAATATATTTTTTTAACATTAAAATTCTTTATTCCATGCAAGATTGATTGGATGAATTCCATCTTTTAAGCCAAAACATGTATGGGTAGACTTTTAAACCCTAATTTTACTTTAATTAGTTACTTATTAGCATTTTCATTAAAATTAATCACCAATTAACTAATTGCTTTCATTAGCAATTGCAACAATCATTATGATCCGTTCATTAAAATATTTCTAACCGAAGCAAGTGAGAAGAGGCAAGCTGCCACGTTATTGCTTCTAATTAATATAATAATGTTGGCGAATCGTTAATTCTTAACTAATCCTATCAACATTGGACAGCTTTATATTACAATATGTTCTAAAGGATGACTATGTAATTTTAATATTGTATAAATATAAATAATAATTTTGAATGATGAATTCTTATAAAAATTATTTTACATTATTTCATTGGTTTGATGATGTGAAATTCTTTAATTAGCATGAAATTATTTAATTGCTATTTATGAAAAGAAAAGCATTGCCTCACTTAATAGTTGTGATATATGATTTATGGGATCCTACTAAAGGGCAACTTTGTAAACTCAATTTTTCTTTTATCATAAAGAATGATAGAAGTTCTAAAAGCAATGATTTTGATTCCAACAAGTCGAGTCTACAAAATTTGATGTGTTTGATGGGCATTTGATATGAAGTGATGCAATTGGCCTCTCTTTTATGGAGAAAGCATTTAAGTGGGTACCACAAAATTATTTTCTTTTTCATAGAGAGAAATTAATGGGCACCATGATGTTGTTTTGACTTAACATGTGCAGTTATAATGAGATGTTACGCATTCAACAACATGACTGTGTTTTTTATTATTCATCACTACATATGTGATGAATCTTGAAGGAATGATGTGCAATTACATAATGATTCATGAAATGTTTATTGCTTTATATAACCTTTATCATGCATTTAATTATGAGTTTTTATGCTCATTTGCTATAACTTCCATCAATTACATGTTCATATTATTTTTTGTTATGATATCATTCATGCAGATGAAATGGTTTTACTTGAATACAGTTATATTTATGATTGATTAATTAAGCAAGAAACTAATATGAAAAGACATTTTTTTTAATATACATGATTCATAATGCTTGTAATCATTCAATTATTTGTTATATTCATATTCTATAATAAGTTAGTATAAAGGTTCTACATGAGCATGCACATGATTTTACTTAATGTATAATAGTTGTATGTCAAACAATTTATTTTATTTTTTTAAATTTTTTTCTGTTTTAAGATGCTCATCATTGTATGTATTTGAATATGTTGCTTCCACACAATAGTAAGACTACCTTGTTTTAGAATGTTCTAATAATTGCTAAAGAGAAGAAATTATAATATCCTTTTATTTTAAGCTATAGAAATTGATGTGGTAAGATATAAATATTTGAAAGTTTTTTGTCAATCTTAACAATGTAAAAGGATATGACTTTAGAATTTTCACTTATAGATACTGGAGCTTATGTGTATTGATTTGTTGATATAAATCCATAATATAATATTACATTTGATTAAAAAAAAAAAGTGTTGAGTTTTAATTGTAGAAAAATAAATAGAAATAACTATTTTATAAGAAGAATTTCATATGCTACAACTTATTATGATGTATAATAAACAATGGGGACATGATAATAGATTCAAAAAGAACATCAATGATATAACTACCCCTCTTTGGTCTGTTGGTAGAGCAATCAGCCTCTATGAAGGTTGTAATTCCCCTCAAATCACGGGTTTGAATATCCACGTGTATAGGGTGTGGTACTCAAATATTTAAAATACCTAGGGATGGTCGAGGCTCGTCTAATAGCCTCTGACCATTCCTTTATCTTTAATATATATAGCAAGAAATTATTTACTAACAAATCTTCTCAAGAGACCATGATTTTGAGTATAGTATCTCGATTGTTCTCTGTCTTTGACTTTATAATGGTTTTAAAGCATACTTTGATGCCACTTGCCTAAGCTTGGGCTATAATCCTACTAATAAAAGGACATCAATCGCCATTTTAAGTAAACATGAATGAAGAAAAATAGAGATACTTCACTAATGATTGTAATTTTATTCAATCATTTGTTATCTTTTCTAATATCAACATCAAATATTCCTTATAAAGTTCACTCTTGAATATTCAATGAGGTATTGAATTTATAAGCTTTCACATAAATATAAGTAGTCATTACACCCATTGGATAAATGCTTTAAGAGTTCACCTAAACTGAGGAGCGTGACCGTACATTTAAAATATGACAAAATATGAACTTTCATTAATGTCACTACTCATAATTTCTTTGGAGATCAATATTCATCTATTTAATGCAATCAGATCTTTCTATGGTACCTATCCTCACTTTCAGTTAACATCTAATGAAAACAAAGACACATTTCATTTTTCCATAGGCTTGTCCATTATTTTTAATGGATACCAATATTATGGTTGTCAAATGTAAATTATGTAAACCTCCTTGATTACATAATTTAGGAGATGACCGAGGCATGGCTAGTCACATTGGGTATGATAACTGATGTAGCTCGAATGAATGATCTGTGCACATAGCTACCAAACTGGTAAAGTGGTAAAAAATAAGCTATTTGATACAATACACGACCTATTCCTTAGTACCCTCTAACAAATCAATACATACTCATTGAATTAAGTCTTTCTAAGACTTCATGAAGCCATGATAGAATTATAGATAGTTTTCAAAATGACATACTTTATCTATTTGTAGAGCTAAATAATATTTGTTATATAACCAAATCATTTATTTTTCAATGAGATAGATTGATTATTGGTCATCCATTATCATCATTTTAATGTATATATCAGATTTTTCATTAATTCTACACTGAAAGTTGATAAACAACACCTTGAAATTTTCCACTTTCTTTCATTCCCATGTTGATGGAGAGTTTCAGAATGATCAAACCAAAACTTGGTAACCTTCTTAAATAATTAACTAATATAATCATATGCAATTTAGACTTACAACCTTGTACTATTGAGTTTCTAATAACTCTATTGAATGTATAATATCCATTATCGTCATTTTGAATAGATATATTAGACTTTTCAATAAATTCTACAATATAGTATGAAAGTTAATGAACAACTCACAGAAGTTTTCCACTTCCTTTCATCCCCATATTGATGGAGAGATTGAGGATGATCAACCCTAAACTAGGTAACCTTCTCAAATAATTAACTAATATGAGCATATGCAATTTAAACTTACACCGTCCTACTATTGAGTTTCCTAATAACTCCTTTGATTGCAAAGATATAGGGTATACACCTTCTGAGCTTGTCTATAGCTTTAATCTTAGAAAACATATAAATTTGATCCTTTCTACTTCATATGTATAGTATGATTTTATTGTACATCTTTTATTTACAAGTATAGAAAAAGATTTAGCTATAAAATGAAATATAAGACAACACTATAAATGTAGAGAGGTAATCATGTGATGGTTCATATATAACAAAAATGCTATGTTTCTACTCTATACAAGAAATTACGTGTGAGAGCCTATAATCCTTTTCTTTATTCTAAAAATTCTTTGTTCAAACGCTTGTATCTTAGAATTAAGTGAAAAATTCTTTGTTCAAGTCGTTATATATAACATATTTCTTAATCTTATTTTTAACATTGAAGATACAATTTCTCAAAGTAGTACTTTAATCTACAAAATTTTGTTGAAAGTAATTCATATAAGTTCATTATACTATTAAGCTAATTTTAATTGTGGTTGTATCACATTAATGATATAATTATGAATAAGATTACTTCCAACATGAAAGTTACTCATAAGTTCATAATTAGTTGGAAGAACTCCTCGTCGAAGTTATATGCCTCAAGATCATCAAGATGACTGTGATGGAATCAATTCTCTACAACATAATTTTTCAAACTTTGGAGAGTTAGATATAGAATAAGCCTAACAAGATTTAAGGAGGATTTAAGTCAAGCATAGATATATAACTAGGAGCTAGAATAAGAATTGAGTCATTATATTATGGACTCCTCAAGTAACAAGCTTTTAATTGATCCCTCTTAACCACCATTTGAGATAATTTTATGTTGATAATGTTTGCTCACTCTATTTTATTATTCCATCAACATATTAAAAAGTTTTATAGCTAATCTTGGTTTCAAGAGGAAAATATTTTAAGGAAAATAAGTAGAAAGAAACAGAACAAAGACGCAAAAACTTCCAATGTTGATATCCTCCAACTAATGTAAACATCACATAACTTGCTTCTCTGCAAGGATGTAAATGAGCTAAGCTTTAACGAGTTCAGTGCTTGTTCGTGCTCAGCTCATTAAAACATTTTGTTAGTTTCAAATTGCATTGTATTTGAAATTGATTTTGAATAGCATGTTCATATCCAATTCGTTTGAGTGAACTATTCATGTGCAGCTAATGCCCTGCTCGTATTTTGATCAAATTATTTTAAAATAATAAAATCTAATTTTTTCTAAATAAATTAAAATCATTGCTGAACTTCGTCGACCATCGCCGATCGCCATCGAAAACCACCTACCACTATCAAGCATTTCTGTCGTCGTTAATCACCACCGACTACCACTAACCACCGTCAATCACCACCAATCATTGTCGACCATTACCAACCAGACGCCGTCAGTCAACATTGTAAATTGGAAAATCTAATAACTATTTACTATTTGTGGGACAAAGGGTTTCTGTAATCGTCAACATATAGTAGATTTTTACAACTTGGTCAGACCTCGTGGTTTTTCTCTTTACGGGTTTTTCCACGTAAAAACTTTTGGTGTTGCTACTGGTTGTTTTTTTCACATGAGTATGTGTTGAATTCTCATGCAACGCTAAGACGATAATCAATTACTCTACCATCACAATTTTTCTAACACGCGTCAATAAACATATTAAAAATTAACAGTTTCTTACAAATTCATGATTCACATAATGAATATAAGAAATTATAAAATCAATAATAAATATTATTTATTTATTTGCTCAGTTATTTCAAGCTAAAATGAGTCGGATATGATCACACAAAAGAGTATTGAATCTCTATGCTTGAGTAGTCACTAAAACATAATTGATTAAATAAAAAATTAAAAATTTTGATTAAATAGGGTAGGTTTATTTCTTGTGGTTGTGGGCAAATTACTTTGTGTGACAAACCATGTGAGTAAAGTGAGACTCAATAGCATTAGTAAGCGAAGAGTAGGGTCTCCAGCATAAAAAATGACAAAAATTGGAATAGTAATTGCATATTTTCCTAATTTAAGGTCTTCTACTAGCATAAAAAGGGATTCCAAAGTATCACACTTCACCCAACACCGAAGAAGAGTAAAGCGCCAAAATAATTCTTGACTATTTACGTGAGATTGTTTGAGTGCCAGGGTTGTAGAAGTGTCAAAATTGTCCTTAGATTAATTAAATTCGGGCCGAAATAGTCCCATTTATGACTAATAAAGCTTGATTTTAAAATAATTAAAGACTATTTTAGAGCTTCTATAAACCCAGAGACTAAACGGCCCAATATGATTAGTCGGGGACTATTTTACACTCGACTCCATTGGAGAAGCTATAAATATAGTACCCATTGTGCTTTATCAAAGAGCGATTATTACGTATGGAATTCACATATGTGGAGTGGTGATATTTTGGTAGTATTTTGCACCTTAATACCATCAATACTACTAAAATATAATCAAATCAGCACATATCTTATCCACACTTAANCAAATTTAAACATTTAATTATCTTGACTTTAGTGCAATTACATAAAACTTTTTTGATAAAAAAGTTATTTGATTGTAAAAAAATTAATATTAGTGATTGATGTGTGTCGGAAAGTCCGTGGCTGTAAAGTGATTATTTAAGGTCTTATTGTTGCACAAGCATCCATCATACGCTCAGGTAATTAAAATTACATATAGAGACATGAGAATTTTTTACGTGAAAAACTCTGTAAAAAGATAAACCGTGCGGCCTAGCCTTCCAATTGAAATAATCCACTATAAAATGGTGAGTGCATATGCCCACTCTTCTCTTGAATTAGAGAAGATGAAATTACAATACTGTTGTACAACGGTAGTTCAGCGATAATAGTAGAAACGCATCACGAAGACTGCAGTTGATTGTTATGGAGGTGGTTGCCCGCCATGAATGTTATAGATGGTCGATGCAACGTCAGCTTGTTACTTACGCTGTAGTGGAAAGCTATTGTAATACTTGGCTATGTAAGTCATAGATGATTGTTTCAAGAGCGTCGATTGACCACAAAATTTGTAGTGGGAAGCTGCGTGAGCTGTGAGCTATGTAGGTCATAGTTATTCACATAAGACATAGGGGGAAGTTGTAATAAAGTTCATAGACTGTGGAGGTTGGAGTTGGGAACTGTGTCAGTTGCAAGTCACGTAGGCAGTAATTTGTCACATAAGTAGTTGTGGGAAGCTGCAATAGTATACGTGGACTATGGAGGCCAGAGTTAGGAGTTTCATGAGTTATAATAGCGTCCATGGCGGAACATAATGTTCCTATCAGATTTCTCTAAAATTTGTTAACAATGGCATTTGTTATGTTCACGGTTCTATCANCAAATAATAGATCCTAAAATAGGAGGGAGGGATGGAGGGGGGGAGGGGGAGAGAGAGAGAGAGAGAGAGTAGAGTCATATTAATAAGCAATAAAATGGATTTTTGATTAGCCCTTATTGAAGAAATGATCCCCCATATGGGGGGTACAATATATATAATTGCATGCTGACTTTTGTTTTAATCAAAGCATTATAGGTTATATTAAATGTTTAAATAAACGAGTTAAAGGATCAGCGTCCCTTGGTTTGACAAGGCTTATTCCTCAAACTATGCATAGTTGCGGCCATCGTTAGTTTTTGATGGTATTCGTTTTGGCTAGATTTTAATCGGTCAACTTGATTATGTTGATTTGATGCTCTGGCTCGCTTGTTGAATATTA
Source organism: Phalaenopsis hybrid cultivar (assembly GCA_002079205.1). Classification (NCBI taxonomy): domain Eukaryota; kingdom Viridiplantae; phylum Streptophyta; class Magnoliopsida; order Asparagales; family Orchidaceae; genus Phalaenopsis; species Phalaenopsis hybrid cultivar. Next base: position 559,971 of record JXCR01089981.1, read on the forward strand.
ACTCCAAGATGAGGGCTTTTGAAGCTATGAGCGAGCAGTGAGTCATGCTGAGTCAGTCAGGTGGACGTCCTATACATGTGACATCAAAAATTCACGATAAGAGTCTAAAATAATGAAATTTAAAAATATTTTAAAATGGATTTGAATTTATATATGGAGTCACACCCAAAAAATAGAGTGTATAATAGGGGAGAGAGAGAGAGAGTAGAGTGCACTATAATAAATAGTAAAATGGATTTTTGCTTAGCCCTTTTTGAAAAAACGATCCCCCAATTTGTATGAGAGGGGGGTACAATATGTATAATTAAATGCTTACTTTTGTTTTAATCAGGGCATTATAGGTTATTTTAGGTGTTTATATAAATGATTTTATGGATTAACGAGCCCTGGTTCAACCACTAACTTGAATAGGTCGACTTGATTATGTTGATCAACTACTCTGGTTTGCTTGTTGCCTAATAACTCTTAGATAAGAAGCTTTTTTCATCAGGATGAGACTAGGCTATNTACAATATGTATAATTAAATGCTTACTTTTGTTTTAATCAGGGCATTATAGGTTATTTTAGGTGTTTATATAAATGATTTTATGGATCAACGAGCCCTGGTTCAACCACTAACTTAGGTCGACTTGATTATGTTGATCAGCTACTCTGGTTTGCTTGTTGCCTAATAACTCTTAGATAAGAAGCTTTTTTCATCAGGATGAGACTAGGCTATCGGGTAGAAGGTGAATCACCATCATCCGACCCACTCTTGATAAAAAGTTCTTCGAGATGTTCATTGAGCATATCATGGTTAAACCCTCAGCCTCTTGATTAGAGTCTTAGAGGCTCTTATGAGATTGCTAAGAAAGTTGGGGCGAGAGTTGGGTTAATGTCTTCTTTAAGCTTGNCCTTTGAGATGTTCATTGAGCATATCATGGTTAAACCCTCAGCCTCCTGATTAAAGTCTTAGAGGCTCTTATGAGATTGCTAAGAAAGTTGGGGCGAGAGTTGGGTTAATGTCTTCTTTAAGCTTGACATATCTTGATCTTTGGTTCATATAGCCTGTATTCAGTCGGCATCGTGTCCCGATCTACTAGATTTGCACTGGGTCAATTAAGTCTTTTGATCTTTTGGTGATAGGACTTTTAAAATTCCTTATAAGCCCTTGCACACCCCCCTCCCTAGCCATGTATTCTTGTCCCTTAGTCCGTTGGATTTCCTTGAGATTCATGCTGACACATTTGACGTGCGTGTGTATTCCGCTCAAACATTTGGATGACTATAACATAAGCTAGTCCCCAACTTATTGGACAAATATTTCCTTTTAATTTTCTTAAAATGTTTTTTTCTCAAAAAAAAATATATATTTTTTTTATTTTTAGAACTACTCTTTTTCCTAAAAATTATTCTAAGATGGATGTTAATGCTTACTGTACCCTTTATTAAAGTTCAGAAACTCGCCAAAATAGAGTGACAGCATTTGCAATTATTTTGTTCTTCGACATAAATTAATAATTATTTTCGAAATAAAAGTTAAGGTAATTATTCCCATCAACAATCAATTTTATAGGTCTTCGAAGGATTTTTATGCTTCAAAAAACGTACAGCACTTATCATTAATTATATAAAAGAAATTATCCACTCAAATAATAATTAACCACCTTCTAAAGTATTTAAGTAGTAAAATAATGTGAATACAAGGCTTTCTAGCCATACTTTTTATGATTAATACTACAACAACAACAACAAAGCCTTAATCCCACTACGTGGGGTCGGCTACATGAATCCTTTTTCTGCACTGTGTCCTATTTAGTGTCATATTTTCATTTAGTTCTAGTAAATTAAGATCATTTTAATACAATAAGCCCAAGTCTTCCTACGGTTCTATCTTTGCCTATTTATGATTAATAAGATTAATAATTATTTAAATCAATAAAATATATATTAGATAGTGGTACCTAGGNGTTCTATCTCTGCCTATTTATGATTAATAAGATTAATAATTATTTAAATCAATAAAATATATATTAGATAGTGGTACCTAGGGGTGGAATCAAGTTATGACTAGGGTGGGTAAATGCCCCTTCAAATTTGTAAATTCTTTTTATAAATAGTAAAAATTAATATATTTTTCTTATGTAGTCTAAAAAATCTAGAAATTTTTGCCTCCATGCCCTACTTATATATTTCTACCCAATACTTTAAAAAAAAATTAGATATTTGATGATTTTTCCCGCCCTAAAAAATAATATGAATTCTGCCCCTGTTGGCCCTAAAATATTTGTATACTTATAGAAGGTGTTCAGTTGGGTTAAAAAACATTTGATTCACCGTCACATATAATTTTCACGTCGTGTTCTAAAACTCAATTAATGTTAAGTTGTGAGGCACATGAGATCAAAAAAGGCAAAAAATAATCTTCACTCTACAAACTAAATTACAGCAAAAAAATAATGATGTAACATTAATCAATGCATCATAACTAACATATATATTCTAGCAATATTCCAATGAAATTTGTAGTAAAGGAAAGAATATTGTAGGTTATGCATAACGCTCAAATTAAGTTGGATAAATTGGCAAAAGTTGTGGGACAGACAGCACGATATAGAGTGTTTAGGAGTATGATATGGACATTTCCAGAGCCTCAATTAAATTAAAGCTTCTCTCGCAATCAAACTTACTTTCGCTGTTGCTCGAAAACTGGCGGAAGAGGAAACCATGAAATATTAAACAATGTGCTAAATATATACGTACGTGGAGACGTTACATGTACCATGCAAATATATATATATAAATATATATAATATTATTATTGGTACGTAGCTATCAATCAGTCCCTATTTCCATTCTTTTCACCAATCCAAAACTTTAAAACATCACCCAAAAGTGGACGCTGAAAGAACATTAAATCTGCTTAATTATATCTTGCTGAAGTCATCACCCGTACCAGTCGATCCCCCCCCCTATATATATATATATATA
>JXCR01089981.1:564523-607456 GCA_002079205.1 Phalaenopsis hybrid cultivar
TGTGTGTGTGTATATATATGTGTGCGTGTGCGGAGTAATGACATTTGTTGCAGAGTAATGATGCACAATGTGGAATAATAACGTACTTTGCAGAGTAATGAAGCACTTTACGAAATAGTGAGTTGTCCTCCATACCATGCAACGACATCCCCCGCATTTCCATCGATAACTTCCACAACAACTACTCTCGAAAGTTGTGTAACTAACTCTTAAGCGAATGGACATTGTACTTGGAGATACTCTGCAACTCTTTCTCTGATATGAGATAATGATTTATATTTGTACTTGTAAACTCGTTGTGGATCATTCTAACTAAGTTAAGCCCCGTGATTTTTTTCTTTCCAGTCTTCCACGAAAAAGTATATAGTATAACTTCCTTTTATTTTTAGTATATATGTGTTGGATTATCATATAATACTAAAATACTAAATAATCACTGTGTCATCACGAATCTTAAGGCACTCAACAATATTATTTAATAAATGTATGTTTTTTTCTAGGAAAATTCATGTCATACCACACTAATTCCAATACATTTACATATTAAAAAAACTTCCCGAGTCTATCAAATGCTGCAAAAACCTGCCAGTGTTGATTGTCAGTTCCACTAATGCTCTTAAAATTCATTAAAATGTAAATATTTTATTTTCACCAAATTAAAAATAGTAAAATGATGATTGCGTCAGCAACTAATCTTCAATCAAGGAATCAAAGGAGGCCCAATTAGCTGTAGCATAATCATTAAGCTGCTATCTTATTTTTTATTTTTTATATTATTTAAATTTGGATAAAAATTTTAATTTTTTTTCATATGGATAGGCGGACATAGGGTGGGTCTAGTCACCCCCTCTGAATTTTAGAGTTTAAAATAATACGAGTAGCACTTTCGTCTTTTGCCCCTCCTAAAATATTACGTTGTCCTCTTACGTTGCCCTTACCTCATCGGCCCTTCTACGTGGATGCGATGAAGGATGGAAGCGCGTCAAGAAGGAAGAGGAGATCATGGCTTGAAAATGACTGGCAGTGCAGTGACGTGGATAATGGAGGAGCCGGCGGATGACTAACTTGCGTCAGTGACATGATTAATTGTAAATTACTTACACCTTCAAACGAAGCACTCCTTTGATTAGATTAATAAATTTAACATATTGTACTGAGAAAATGAATGACTTCTCCATCAAAGCATCTCTTAATAAATTTACACATAACATTTTAGTTATTCTTGTGTTTATAATATATGGTAGAAAAAATTGGGAAATGAGCATTAAATAAAAGAAAAATTTACTTACATACCTCTCAATTCTAATGTATTTACATATCTAACACCTAAACTTCAATTTTTACATACATATCGCTTTATATATAAATATAATGGTGTATTTCACTTTTTAGAAATTAAAATAGTGTTATTTTCTAAGTAATACAAAACAATTGGTATTAGATATGTAAATACATAAAAATTGGGTGGCATTTATGTGAATGTCCCGAAATTTATAATTCCATTCATTTCCAAAGTTTGAATTTTTGTGCATTCATTCGAAAAATTGTATTCTTTCGATGTTAAAAAAAAATATGATTTTTATTCGACATTTAAGAATCGTAATATAACAAAAAAACATATGTAAAATGGCATGGCATTATTTAATAAAAACAATGAAATTAGATATATTTAATAAAAATTTATTTAAAACATTATTCTTATGATCATCAAATTTGACTTGTCTGCATCGCAACTTCCACTAACATGATAAGATCGGCCATCAACAAGGTTTGTCCTGTAATTACGAGTCAGTCCAATTAATTTGACAAAATTGTTTGTGGTACCAAAGAAAATTTAATGAACCCCAGTATAAGTAGTTATAATCAATTATATATATATATATTGAATTCCTTTGAGACGTAAAAGATTCCTTTCGAGAATATATCCCACCCCGACCCCTGTGCGTCAATGCATAGTTAACTCTAAGATATTTTGAAGAAAAGTTTGTGATGTAGATGTTAAGTATTGTTGGTTAATATCAGATAAGTTGGTCTACAAACAATTCCTGATGTATGGGCAAAAGAACCGGATCTCTAGTGTCAAGCGGCGTCATTAATAAGTGATTGACGGACATTCTTATCTATCATGATGGCTTTCTCGAATCGCTACCCCCATGCAAAAGTGGGCTATGTTGCGTTCACATGGAAGGTAAGGATGATCAGTCCAGCCACTTCAACATGTGAGCTTGATTTAACCACTTTGACAGTTATGCTCGAATCAACCACTTTAACAGGAGGGGGCTTGATTCAGCGAAAGAATTTTTAACAAATTTTTTTGTATATCTAAATTTGAGTATACAATATAGTTCATAATCAAATGCAATAATATTTCCTCAATAAATATGGCATTAAAAAATTTATTTTTAATATTGCAAAACTATAATTGAATGGTATCAAGAACATGTAAAGTCGTAGATAAGCAAATAGANTATATACATGATGTATAATGCTTGTAATCATTCAGTTATTTGTTATATTCATATTCTATAATAGGTTAGTATAAAGGTTCTACATGAGCATGCACATGATTTTACTTAATGTATAATAGTTATATGTCAAACATTTTATTTTTATTTTATTTTATTTTTTCTATTTTAAGATGCTCATCATTGTATGTATTTGAATATGTTGCTTCCACACAATAGTAAGACTACCTTGTTTTAGAATGTTCTAATAATTTCTAAAGAGAAAAAATTATGATATCCTTTTATTTTAAGCTATAGAAATTGATGTGGTAAGATATAAATATTTGAAAGTTTTTTGTCAGTCTTAAAAATGTAAAAGGATGTGACTTTAGAACTTTCACTTATAGATAATGGAGCTTATGTGTATTGATTTGTTGATATAAATCCGTAATATAATATTACATTTGATTACAAAAAAATGAGTTGTGCTTTAATTGTAGAAAAATAAATAGAAATAATTATTATATTGGAAGAATTTCATATGCTACAACTTATTATGATGTATAATAAACAATGGGGACATGATAATAGATTCAACAAGAACATCAATGATATAACTACCCCTCTTTGGCCTGTTGGTAGAGCAACCAACCTCTTTGAAGGTCGTAAGTCCCCTTAGATCACGGGTTTGAATCCCCCCGTGTGTAGGATATGGTACTCGAATATTTAGCACACATAGGGATGGTCGAGGCTCCTCTAATAGCTTCCGACCATTCCTTTATCTTTAATATATATATATATATATATANTCTTTCCGAGAATATATCCCACCCCGACCCCTGTGCGTCAATGCATAGCTAACTCTACGATATTTTGATGAAAAGTTTGTGATGTAGATGTTAAGTATTGCTGGTTAATATGAGATAAGTTGGTCTATAGACAATTCCTGATGTATGGGCAAAAGAACCAGATCTCTAGTGTCAAGCGGCGTCATTAATAAGTGATTGACGGACATTCTTATCGATCATGATGGCTTTCTCGAATCGCTACCCCCATGCAAGTGGGCTATGTTGCGTTCACATGGAAGGTAAGGATGATCAGTCCAGCCACTTCAACATGTGAGCTTGATTTAACCACTTTGACAGTTAGGCTCGAATCAACCACTTTAGCTGGAGGGGGCTTGATTCAGCGAAAAAATTTTTAACAATCTTTTTTTTCTATATATGAATTTGAGTATACAATATAATTCATAATCAAATGCAATAATATTTCCTCAATAAATATGGCATTAAAAAATCTATTTTTAATATTGCAAAACTATAATTGAATGGTATCAAGAACATGTAAAGTCGTAGATAAGCAACAGATACATATTTGAAATGTTCATCAAAATAATTTATATGTATTTTTGTATTTTTAATAGGGGAAGAAAGAGAGACAGAGAGAAAGAGAGAGAAGGCAGCAGCAAATATGAAGCGTGCGCGTGGCGTTGGCTGCATGCTAGATTGCTAGAGGACAAAGGGTTAGAAGGTCACGTGGGCTTGGACCCTACGACTTCAATTAGAGCCCGCTCAACGTAAAATAGTTGCGCAATAATGACGTTGATGTGTGTAGCTCTGCCCGACTGGACCCGTGCTCGATTCCATCCTTTTCATTTCATGAGAGCGAACCAAGCTTCGTTCTTTGCATGTGTTGTACGGATGTATGAATAATGACATGGATCATATCATATTATATTTTCAAAAGATAATACGTATATGATCCAGACATAATATTTTTTCCTTCACTTGTATGTATATATATAGATATATATATGTATATCTGCAGATGAAATAGTGGTCTGATGATTAGACATTTCCTGTAAGACCGAAAAGTCCTAACTCAAAGCTCATGGACCTAAAAATAATCTATTTATCATGCTCAAAAAACTTATGCGGACCACAAAATGATGAAACACTATTGTGGTAGGAATATTTAGAGAGAGAGAGAGAGAGTATGAGGGCGGTGTACATAGAACTAGAGAGGATTTAGTGGAGAGAAGGGAGGGGTTCTTGTCGTCGGAGGGGAAATGAAAGAAAAATTACATGCAATAAAAGCAATTCAACTCAATGTTCAAATTATTGTGTTTTGAATGGAACATGGTGTTCAATTACTTGAATAGACAAAGATTCATCTTTCATGTTTAATATAATAGAGAATAAAGTGTCAAATAGTCCTTGATTATTTACATGGGGTTGTTTTAGTCTCAAAATTTATAAGACTGTCAAAATAATCCTCTCCGATTACTTAAAAATCGAACTCTTATAGTCCTCCATATAAGACTATTTCAGCCTCAATTTAAAGAGTCGGGAATTATTTTGATATTTTTATAAACTCTGAGACTAAAACAGTCTCATATAAATATTCATGAATTATTTTGGCACTTTACTCACTTAAGAGATGTGCCCAACAATATTAATAAACATAAAACAAAATAGTTATGTTGCAATGAAGAAAACCCATCACAAATTTGTAATAGCAATTTTAACATTAAAACGGTTGCATTTTGTGTTAAGGACTTTCAAGCCATTTTAGTTTAAGAAATCAAGCCCCATTTTATTAATTAAACATATTTTGCATATTACAATGAATTAGGTGAGATACTTTTGGAATTGCCTTATAGTCAAGGAAAGGCCCAATGGAGTTGGTGATGATTAATAATAATAATAAGTATTTAATTAGCTTAAAAGTTTATAGAACCCACATTAATTTAATACAAATATATTTTTTTAATATTAAAATTCTTTATTCCATGCATGATTGATTGGATGAATTCCATCTTTGAAGCCAAACATGTATGGGTAGACTTTTAAACCCTAATTTTACTTTAATTAGTTACTTATTAGCATTTTTAATAATGCGTTACTTTAATTAGTTAAAAATTAGCATTTTCATTAAAATTAATCACCAATTAATTAATTGCTTTCATTAGNAGATTGATTGGATGAATTCCATCTTTTAAGCCAAACATGTATGGGCAGACTTTTAAACCCTAATTTTACTTTAATTAGTTACTTATTAGCATTTTTAATAATCGTTACTTTAATTAGTTAAAAATTAGCATTTTCATTAAAATTAATCACCAATTAATTAATTGCTTTCATTAGCAATTGCAACAATCATTATGATCCGTTCATTAAAATATTTCTAACCGAAGCAAGTGAGAAGAGGCAAGCTGCCACGTTATTGCTTCTAATTAATATAATAATGTTGGCGAATCGTTAATTCTTAACTAATCCTATCAACATTGGACAGCTTTATATTACAATATGTTCTAAAGGATGACTATGTAATTTTAATATTGTATAAATATAAATAATAATTTTGAATGATGAATTCTTATAAAAATTTATATGTGATATTATGCATGATTTTGAAGGGAATGAATGATGAGTGAAAATTGATTAATTATGTTCATTTGGTGACAACTTGTATGTTATAGAACATAAATGGTTAAATTCATAAAGTTTATGAACTAAGAAGATTATTTTACATTATTTCATTGGTTTAATGATGTGAAATTCTTTAATTAGCATGAAATTATTTAATTGCTATTTATGAAAAGAAAAGCATTGGCCCAATTAATAGTTGTGATATATGATTTATGGGATCCTACTAAAGGGCAACTTTGTAAACTTAATTTTTTCTTTTATCATAAAGAATGATAGAAGTTCTAAAAGCAATGATTTTGATTCCAACAAGTCGAGTTTACAAAATTTGACGTGTTTGATGGGCATTTGATATGAAGTGATACAATTGGCCTCTCTTTTATGGAGAAAGCATTTAAGTGGGTACCACAAAATTATTTTCATTTTCCTAGTAAGAAATTAATGGGCACCATGATGTTGTTTTGACTTAACATGTGCAATTATAATGAGATGTTACGCATTCAACAACATGACTGCGTTATTTATTATTCATCACTACATATGTGATGAATCTTGAAGGAATGATGTGCAATTAAATAATGATTCATGAAATGTTTATTGCTTTATATAACATTTATCATGCATTTTATTATGAGTTGTTATGCTCATTTGCTACAACTTCCATCAATTACATGTTCATATTAATTTTTGTTATGATATCAGTCAAGCAGATGAAATGGTTTTACTTTGATACAGTTATATTTATAATTGATTAATTAAGCAAGACACTAATATGATAAGACATTATTTTTTATTTACATGATGTATAATGCTTGTAATCATTCAGTTATTTGTTATATTCATATTTTATAATAAGATAGTATAAAGGTTCTACATAAGCATGCACATGATTTTACTTAATGTATAATAGTTATATGTCAAATATTTTATTTTTATTTTATTTTATTTGAAAGTGGTAAGATATAAATATTTGAAAGTTTTTTGTCAGTCTTAAAAATGTAAAAGGATGTGACTTTAGAACTTTCACTTATAGATAATGGAGCTTATGTGTATTGATTTGTTGATATAAATCCGTAATATAATATTACATTTGATTACAAAAAAATGAGTTGTGTTTTAATTGTAGAAAAATAAATAGAAATAATTATTATATTGGAAGAATTTCATATGCTACAACTTATTATGATGTATAATAAATAATGGGGACATGATAATAGATTCAACAAGAACATCAATGATATAACTACCCCTCTTTGGCCTGTTGGTAGAGCAGCCAACCTCTCTAAAGGTCGTAAGTCCCCTCAGATCACGGGTTTGAATCTCCCCGTGTGTAGGATGTCGTACTCGAATATTTAGCACACCTAGGGATGGTCGAGGCTCGTTTAATAGCCTNCAAGAGACCATGATTTTGAGTATAATATCTTGATTGTTCTCTGTCTTTGACATTGGAATGGTTTTAAAGCATACTTTGATGCCACTTGCCTAAGCTTGGGCTAAATTCCTACTAATAAAAGGACATCCATTGCCATTTTAAGTAAATATGAATGAAGAAAAACAGAGATACTCACTAATGATTGTAATGTTACTCTATCATTTGTTATCTTTTCTAATATCAACATCAAATATTCCTTATAAAGTTCACTCTTGTATATTCCATGAGGTATTTAATTTATAAGCTTTCACATAAATATTAGTCATTACACCCGTTGGATAAATGCTTTAAAAGTTCACCTTAACTTAGGAGCATGATTGTACATTTAAAATATGGCAAAATATGAACTTTCATTAATGTCACTACTCATAATTTCTTTGGAGATCAATCTTCATCTATTTAATGCAATCAGATCTTTCTATTGTACCTATCCTCACTTTCATTTAAAATCTAATGAAAACAAAGACACATTTCCTTTTTCCATAGGCTTGTCCATTATTTTTAATGGATACCAATATTATGGCTGTCAAATATAAATTATGTAAACCTCCTTGATTACATAATTTTGGAGATGACTGAGGCATGGCTAGTCACATTGGGTATGATAATTGATGTAGCTTGAATGAATGATCTGTGCACATAGCTACCAAACTGGTAAGGTGGTCAAAAAATAAGCTATTTGATACAATACACTGCCTATTACTTAGTATCCTCTAACAAATCATTACATACTCATTGCATTAAATCTTTCTAAGACTTCATGAAGCCATGATAGAATTATAGATAGTTTTCAAAATGACATACTTTATCTATTTATTAAGCTAAATAGTATTTGTTATGTAACCAAATCATTTATTTTCCAATGAGATAGATTGATTATTGGTCATCCATTACCTTCATCTTTAATGTAGATATCAGATTTTTCATTAATTCTACAATATAATCTGAAAGTTGATAAACAACACCCTGAATTTTTCCACTTTCTTTCATCCCCATGTTGATGGAGAGTTTTAGAATGATCAAACCAAAACTGGGTAACCTTCTTACATAATTAACTAATATAATCATATGCAATTTAGACTTACACCCTTGTACTATTGAGTTTCTAATAACTCTATTGAATGCATAATATCCATTATCGTCATCTTTAATAGATATATTAGAATTTTCAATTAAATCTACAATATAGTCTAAAAGTTAATGAACAACTCACAGAAGTTTTCCACTTCTTTTCATCTTCATATTGATGGAGACATTGAGGATGATCAACCCTAAACTAGGTAACCTTCTCAAATAATTAACTAATATGAGCATATGCAATTTCGACTTACACCCTCCTACTATTGAGTTTCCTAATAACTCCTTTGATTGCAAAGATATAGGGTATACGCCTTCTGAGCTTGTCTATAGCTTTAATCTTAGAAAACCTATAAATTTGATCCTTTCTACTTCATATGTATATTATGATTTTATTGTATATTTTTTATTTACAAGTACAGAAAAAGATTTAGCTATTAAATGAAATATAAGACAACACTATAAATGTAGCGAGGTAATCATGTGATGGATCATATATAACAAAAATGTTATGTTTCTACTCTATACAAGAAATTACGTGTGAGAGCCTATAATCCTTTTCCTTATTCTAAAAATTCTTTGTTCAAATGCTTGAATCTTAGAATTATGTGAGAAATTCTTTGTTCAAATCGTTGTATATAACATATTTCTTAATGTTATTTTTAACATTGAAGATACAATTTCTTAAAGGAGTACTTTTAATCTACAAAATCTTGTTTAAAGTAATTCATATAAGTTAATTATACTATTAAGCTAATTTTAATTGTGGTTGTATCACATTAACGATATAATTATGAATAAGATTACTTCCAACATTAAAGTTTCTCATAAGTTCATAATTAGTTGGAAGAACTCCTCATCGAAGTTATATGCCTCAAGATCATCAAGATGACTGTGATAGAATCAATTCTTTACAACATAATCTTTCAAACTTTGGAGAGTTAAATATAGAATAAACCTAACAAGATTTAAGGAGGATTTAAGTCAAGCATAGATATATAACTAGGAGCTAGAGTAAGAATTGAGTCATTATACTATGGACTCCTCAAGTAACAAGCTTTTAATTGATCCCTCTTAACCACCCTTTGAGATAATTTTATGTTGATAATGTTTGCTCGCTCTATTTTATTATTCCATCAACATTTTTATAGCTAATCTTGGTTTCAAGAGGAAATATTTTAAGGAAAATAAGCAGAAAGAAACAGAACAAAGCTGAAAAAATTTCAATGTTGATATCCTCCAACTAATGTAAACATCACATAGCTTGCTTCTCTGCAAGGATGTAAATGTGCTAAGCTTTAACGAGTTCAGTGCCTGTTCGTGCACAGCCCATTAAAACATTTTGTTAGTTTCAAATTGCATTGTATTTGAAATTGATTTTGAATAGCATGTTCATATCCAATTCGTTTGAGTTAACTATTCATGTGCAGCTAATGCCCTGCTCCTATTTTGATCAAATTATTTTAAAATAATAAAATCTAATTTTTCTAAACAAATTAAAATCACCGCTGAACTTCGTCGATCATTGCCGATCGCCATCGAAAACCACCAACCACTATCAAACATTTATGTCGTCGTTAACCACCACCGACTACCATTAACCACCTTCAATCACCACCAATCATTGTCGACCATCACAAACCAGACGCCGTTAGTTAACATTGTAACTTAGAAAATCTAATAACTCTTTTACCGTTTGTGAAACAAAAGGTTTTTGTAACCATCAATATATAGTAGATTTTTACAACTTGGTCAGACACCGTGGTTTTTCCCCTTACGGGTATTTCCACGTAAAAACTTTTGTTGTCTTTACTGGTTGTTTTTTTTTCACCTGAGTATGTGTTGCTTCTCATGCAACACTAGATGATAATTCATTACTCTACAACCGCAAATTTTCTAGCACACATCAATAAACATATTAAAAATTAACATTTTCTTACAAATTCATGATTCACATAATGAATATAAGAAATTATAAAATCAATAATAAACATTATTTATTTATTTGCTCAGTTATTTCAAACTAAAATGAGTCGGATATGATCACACAAAAGAATATTGAATCTCTATACTTGAGTAGTCACTAAAACATAATTGATTAAATAAAAAATTAAAAATTTTGATTAAATAGGGTAGTTTTATTTCTTGTGGATGTGGGCAAATTACGAGTGTGACAAACCATGTGAGTAAAGTGAGACTCAATAGCATTAGTAAGCGAAGAGTAGGGTCTCAAGCTTAAAAATGACAAAAATTGGAACAGTAAGGGCATATTTTCCTAATTTAAGGTCTTCTTCTAGCAATAAAAAGGAATTCCAAAGTATCACTCTTCCCGTAACACAACACAGGAGAAGAGTAAAGTGCCAAAATAATTCTTGACTATTTACGTGAGATCATTTTAGTACCAGCGTTGTAGAAGCGTCAAAATTGTCCTTAGACTTATTAAATTCGGGCTGAAATAGTCCCCATTTATGACTAATAAAACTTAATTTTAAAAAAATTAGGGACTATTTTAGCGCTTCTATAAACCTAGAGACTAAACGGCCCGATACGATTAGTCGGGGACTATGTTACACTCGACTCCATTGGAGAAGCTATAAATATAGTACCCATTGCGCCTTATCAAAGAGCGATTATTACGTCTAGAATTCACATATATGAAGTGGTAATATTTTGGTTGTATTTTGCACCTTAATACCATCAATACTACTAAAATATAATCAAATCAGCACATATCTTATCCACACTTAATATTTTTTTTGCTATCAAGACTTTTTATAACTCGTCCTGATATAGGATAATCTTCTGATGAGATCATTGATGTTCATGGTGTCTCAATGAAATACAATTCATTGTATATAAATTATGTTCATGGTGTCTCAATGAAAAGATCACGACGTGGATGCTGGCGGCTCATAAACGAGAATACGACATATGTTAATCATTGATGTCAGTCTTAACTTTTTTTATTTTTATTAATTATGTTGATCACTGTCGAGGCAAGCTCGTTTGATGAACTTGATTAGTCAGTCCGCTAAGTGATTCAGCAAGCCACTCTTTCAAGTCAACTCAACAGCCGGCACACGACAGTTGGCAACTTGCCAGTAGGCTCAACATACCACCTCAACAGATTTTTGCATAATATTTGTGTCTTCTGAATAGATGGNTATATGTTAATCATTGATGTCAGTCTTGACTTTTTGATTTTTATCAATTATGTTGATCACTATAGAGGCAAGCTCGTTTGATGAACATGATTAGTCAGTCCACTAAGTGATTCAGCAAGTCAGTCTTTCAAGTCGACCCAACAGCTGGCACACGACAGTTGACAACTTGCCAGTAGGCTCAACATAGCACCTCAACAGATATTTGCATAATATTTGTGTCTTCTGAATAGATGGGGGTATCAGGCCCATGAAACCCGCTAGACATGTGCTTCGACCCTCAGAAACTGATTTTTTGGTATACAATATGTAATATATGTAAACTAAAATAAAGAAAAAAAATAATAAAAAAGAAGAGTTAGGCGAAGGAACTGCTTCAGTTGAAAATTTGGGAAACACATGCTTTCGTTTGGGCGCTCAGCTTGCACTGTCGGCTCCGTTGGCTATTTGTCTAGAAGGAAGCAGTGTCAATTTATTCTTAATTATAAACCAAATACAATTACTTTACTATCACTTTCTAATACGCTCAATAATGTACTTTAATTTATATTTATAAACTTAGAAAATGATCATCGTTAGAAGAATTTTTTGGTGATAATACTGAACCGTCCACCATGATTTTGGCCAATGGAAACCATTTGCTTTCTATTGAAGCTCTTACCTACTCAATAATCTCTCTTTCTCTCATGGGAGAACAGGCACGTGTAATTTGTGAAGGAAGATGAAGATAAATAATAGTTATTATTAATTAATGGAGATCACTCTCTGGAAGTAATTATTAAAAAAAGGGATGGTTGGATGTGTTGGGTGGGGGAGAATAAGAAAATCAAATTTAAGAGAACTTAATAATATGTGGTTGTAGTTTCAACTTTGGTGTACTTTTTCATGCATATTTGTAAAGTCAAGGAAGGTCAGGTTTAAATTAAATTTGAGAGTTTGTAAAATAGAAAGCATGCAAAAGTGAGTTTCTACTTCTCAAACTAGTGAAAAAAGAGTACAAGAAGTTATGATCTAGCCTATAACCATATTGTTGAATATAAATGGCTTTTGTGGGCCAAAGAAGAGATATTAATCGTCGCCTTGTTGGATATGCCAAGTTGATCAGCTGAGTTGACTTATTTGCCAAGTGTTAGCTGTCATGTTCCAGTTGTTAAAGTTGACTAGCTTGGTTAATCTTCCATGTTCATATAATGAAGTGTCAGTCCGTCGAAGTGCCAACTATCATGTACCATCTTCCAGGTGGCCTAGTCTGATTGACTACCGAATGACAACTGATTNCTGGCTGTCATGTACCAGTTGTTAAAGTTGACTAGCTTGGTTAATCTTCCATGTTCATATAACGAAGTGTCGGTCTGTCGAAGTGCCAACTATCATGTACCATCTTCCAGGTGGCCTAGTCTGATTGACTACCGAATGACAACTGATTATAAACCTAGAGTCGCAATGTTGTAAACCCAACTTAAGGATAAAAAAATAGAGAAGATAATGTAGCGACACTATAAACCCAGAGTCGCAACGCCATCATATGCACTCAATGCAAATTATGGACATCACAACTAAAAGACTGTTGTGGTTGTTGGCATCACTTTTGATATTGCACATGTGGGATGTCCACCTGAGCGCATCAGGGTCATGCTTCACGTATATTTTGTTTCCCATAGCTCCAGATATTTGTTTGAGACTCGCCAGCACATATTGAGGAGCAGGTGGTCGGGTTCATTTTATTGAGCTTTGGTTTTTACTTAAACGAAGGTCTAATCGGACCAATGATCTCATTCGTCGGGTCAAGCGCAAATCAGACTTAAATTAGCTCGATCGTCGACAAAATCACCCAGACAACCTCATACAATAAAACGGACCGCGCGAGCAAGCCCAGAATGTTGATTTTACCTAGGGAGGACACCTATATTGCGAGGATTCTTTGTGTTGGCTAATAACGTGCAAATTGAGGCACATATTTAAAAAAAAGTGTTAAAANCAGCGACACTATAAACCCAGAGTCGCAACGCCATCATATGCACTCAACGCAAATTATGGACATCACAACTAAAAGATAGCGTTGTGGTTGTTGGCATCACTTTTGATATTGCACATGTGGGATGTCCACCTGAGCGCATCAGGGTCATGCTTCACGTATATTTTGTTTCCCATAGCTCCAGATATTTGTTTGAGACTCGCCAGCAATTATTGAGGAGCAGGTGGTCGGGTTCATTTTATTGAGCTTTGGTTTTTAATTAAACGAAGGTCTAATCGGACCAATGATCTCATTCGTCGAGTCAAGCGCAAATCAGACTTAAATTAGCTCAATCGTCGACAAAATCACCCAGACAACCTCATACAATAAAACGGACCGCGCGAGCAAACCCAGAATGTTGATTTTACCTAGGGAGAACACCCATATTGCGAGGATTCTTTGTGTTGGCTAATAACGTGCAAATTGAGGCACATATTTAAAAAAAAGTGTTAAAAACCGTAACAGCAAAAAAAAGGGGGCCTCGTTCAATTTCTCACGATGTCATGGCCAACTCACGCGCCTGAGTCGACCCCAACCCGCACAACATTCTCTCTGTCGTACATCACTGTCAACCACTCCCGCTGATGACCCTAGGTGTCCGTAAGGCCCTCATGGCAGCTAACCTCTGACCTCACTCCCTCTTTCGATTGGAGCGACGAGCCGCCTCGACTTTGCAACCCCTCGTCACCTCCCTCACTCTCGGCCTGATGCCACCAGTTTTCTCTTGACGCTCGAGCTCAACGGCCCGTCGGTAATCACCTCTGCCACTAGAGAGTCTTGGAGCAGTGCTTCCGTCCTACTTCTCTCAGTTTTGTCAAAAGCCTCACGGAATTAATCCACTCATGCCACCCTCGCTGGCGGTTGGAGNTATACAATTGGCCTCTCTTTTATGGAGAAAGCATTTAAGTGGGTACCACAAAATTATTTTCTTTTTCCTAGAGAGAAATTAATGGGCACCATTATGTTGTTTTGACTTAACATGTGCAATTATAATGAGATGTTACGCATTCAACAACATGACTGTGTTATTTATTATTCATCACTACATATGTGATGAATCTTGAAGGAATGATGTGCAATTACATAATGATTCATGAAATGTTTATTGCTTTATATAACCTTTATCATGCATTTTATTATGAGTTGTTATGCTCATTTGCTACAACTTCCATCAATTACATGTTCATATTAATTTTTGTTATGATATCAGTCAAGCAGATGAAATGGTTTTACTTTGATACAGTTATATTTATAATTGATTAATTAAGCAAGACACTAATATGATAAGACATTATTTTTTTATATACATGATGTATAATGCTTGTAATCATTCAGTTATTTGTTATATTCATATTCTATAATAGGTTAGTATAAAGGTTCTACATGAGCATGCACATGATTTTACTTAATGTATAATAGTTATATGTCAAACATTTTATTTTTATTTTATTTTATTTTTTCTATTTTAAGATGCTCATCATTGTATGTATTTGAATATGTTGCTTCCACACAATAGTAAGACTACCTTGTTTTAGAATGTTCTAATAATTTCTAAAGAGAAAAAATTATGATATCCTTTTATTTTAAGCTATAGAAATTGATGTGGTAAGATATAAATATTTGAAAGTTTTTTGTCAGTCTTAAAAATGTAAAAGGATGTGACTTTAGAACTTTCACTTATAGATAATGGAGCTTATGTGTATTGATTTGTTGATATAAATCCGTAATATAATATTACATTTGATTACAAAAAAATGAGTTGTGTTTTAATTGTAGAAAAATAAATAGAAATAATTATTATATTGGAAGAATTTCATATGCTACAACTTATTATGATGTATAATAAATAATGGGGACATGATAATAGATTCAACAAGAACATCAATGATATAACTACCCCTCTTTGGCCTGTTGGTAGAGCAGCCAACCTCTCTAAAGGTCGTAAGTCCCCTCAGATCACGGGTTTGAATCTCCCCGTGTGTAGGATGTCGTACTCGAATATTTAGCACACCTAGGGATGGTCGAGGCTCGTTTAATAGCCTCCGACTATTCCTTTATCTTTAATATATATATGACATCATTTACTAACAAATCTTCTCAAGAGACCATGATTTTGAGTATTTCTTTGACTTTGGAATGGTTTTAAAGCATACTTTGATGCCTCTTGCATAAGCTTAGGCGATATTCCTACTAATAAAAGGACATCCATTACCATTTTAAGTAAACATGAATGAAAAAAAATAGAGATACTTCACTAATGATTGTAATTTTATTCTATCATTTGTTATCTTTTCTAATATCAACATCAAATATTCCCTATAAAGTTCACTCTTGTATATTCCATGAGGTATTGAATTTATAAGCTTTCACATAAATATAAGTAGTCATTACACCCTTTGGAAAAATTCTTTAAAAGTTAACCTTAACTGAGGAGCATGACCTTACATTTAAAATATGCAAAATATGAACTTTCATTAATGTCACTACTCATAATTTCTTTGGAGATCAATATTCATCTATTTAATGCAATCAGATCTTTCTATGGTACCTATCCTCACTTTCATTTAACATCTAATGAGAACAAAGACACATTTCCTTTTTCCATTGGCTTGTCCATTATTTTTAATGGATACCAATATTATGGTTGTCAAATGTAAATTATGTAAACCTCCTTGATTACATAATTTAGGAGATGGCTGAGGCATGGCTAGTCACATTGGGTATGATAACTGATGTAGCTCGAATGATCGATCTGTGCACATAGCTACCAAATTGGTAAAGTGGTAAAAAAATAAGCTATTTGATACAATACACGACCTATTCCTTAGTATCCTCTAACAAATCATTACATAATCATTGCATTAAGTCCTTCTAAGACTTCATGAAACCATGATAGAATTATAGATAGTTTTCAAAATGACATACTTTATCTATTTGTTAAGCTAAATAATATTTGTTATATAACCAAAAAAATTATTTTTCAATGAGCTAGATTGATTATTGGTCATTGATTATTGGTCATCCATTACCATCATCTTTAATTTAGATATCAGATTTTTCAATTAATTCTACAATATAGTCTAAAAGTTATAAACAACACCCTAAAATTTTCCACTTCCTTTCATCCCCATGTTGATGGAGAGTTTGAGAATGATCAAACCAAAATTGGACAACCTTCTTAAATAATTAACTAATATAATCATATGCAATTTAGACTTACACCCTTGTACTATTGAGTTTCTAATAACTCTATTGAATGCATACTATCCATTATCGTCATCCTTAATAGATATATTAGACTTTTCAATTAATTATACAATATAGTCTGAAAGTTAATAACAACTCACAGAAGTTTTCCACTTCCTTTCATCCCCATATTGATCGAGAGATTGAGGATGATAAACCCTAAACTAGGTAACCTTCTTAAATAATTAACTAATATGAGCATATGCAATTTAGACATACACCCTCCTACTATTGAGTTTCCTAATAACTCCTTTGATTGCAATGATATAGGGTATACACCTTCTGAGCTTGTCTATAGCTTTAATCTTGGAAAACCTATAAATTTGATCCTTTCTACTTCATATATAAAGTATGATTTTCTTGTATATTTTTTATTTACAAGTATAGAAAAAGATTTAGCTATTAAATGAAATTTAAGACAGAATTATAAGTGTATAGAGGTAATCATGTGATGGTTTATATATAACAAAAATGTTATGTTTGTACTCAATACAAGAAATTACGTGTGAGAGCCTATAATCCTTTTCTTTATTCTAAAAATTCTTTGTTCAAATGCTTGTACCTTTGAATTAAGTGAAAAATTCTTTGTTCAAATCATTATATATAACATATTTTTTTAATCTTATTTTTAACATTGAAGATACAATTTCTTAAAGGAGTACTTTTAATCTACAAAATCTTGTTGAAAGTAATTCATATAAGTTCATTATACTATTAAGCTAATTTAATTGTGGTTGTATCACATTAATGATATAATTATGAATAAGATTACTTCAAACATGAAAGTTTCTCATAAGTTCATAATTAGTTGGAAGAACTCTTCGTCGAAGTTATATGCCTCAAGATCATCAAGATGACTGTGATGGAATCAATTCTCTACAACATAATTTTTCAAACTTTCGAGAGTTAGATAAAGAATAAACCTAACAACATTTAAGGAGGATTTAAGTCAAGCATAGATATATAACTAGGAGCTAGAATAAGAATTGAGTCATTATATTATGGACTCCTCAAGTAACAAGCTTTTAATTGATCCCTCTTACCCACCCTTTGAGATAATTTTATGTTGATAATGTTTGCTCGCTCTATTTTATTATTCCATCAACATATTAAAAAGTTTTATAGCTAATCTTGGTTTCAAGAGGAATATATTTTAAGGAAAATAAGCAGAAAGAAACAGAACAAAGACGCAAAAAATTCCAATGTTGATATCCTCCAACTAATGTAAACATCACATAACTTGCTTCTCTGCAAGGATGTAAATGAGCTAAGCTTTAACGAGTTCAGTGCTTGTTCGTGCTCAGCTCATTAAAACATTTTGTTAGTTTCAAATTGCATTGTATTTGAAATTGATTTTGAATAGAATGTTCATATCCAATTCGTTTGAGTGAACTATTCATGTGCAACTAATGCCTTGCTCGTATTTTGATCAAATTATTTTAAAATAATAAAATCTAATTTTTCTAAATAAATTAAAATCATTGCTGAACTTCGTCGATCATCATTGATCGCCATCGAAAACCACCAACCACTATCAAGCATTTCGGTCGTCGTTAATCACCACCGACTACCACTAACCACCGTCAATCATTACCGCCGTCAGTCAACATTGTAACTTAGAAAATCTAATAACTATTTACTGTTTGTGAGACAAAGAGTTTTTGTAATCATCAACATATAGTAGATTTTTATAACTTGGTCAGACCCCGTGGTTTTTCTCTTTACGGGTTTTTCCACGTAAAAACTTTTGGTGTTGTTACTGGTTGTTTCTTTCACCTGAGTATGTGTTGAATTCTCATGCAAAGCTAAGCCGATAATCCATTACTCTACCACCGCAAATTTTCTAGCACGCGTCAAAAAACATATTAAAAATTAACAGTTTCTTACAAATTCATGATTCACATAATGAATATAAGAAATTATAAAATCAATAATATATATTATTTATTTGTTTGCTCAGTTATTTCAAGCTAAAATGAGTCGGATATGATCACACGAAAGAGTATTGAATCTCTATACTTGAGTAGTCACTAAAACATAATTGATTAAATAAAAAATTAAAAATTTTGATTAAATAGGGTAGTTTTATTTCTTGTGGATGTGGGCAAATTACGAGTGTGACAAACCATGTGAGTAAAGTGAGACTCAATAGCATTAGTAAGCGAAGAGTAGGGTCTCAAGCTTAAAAATGACAAAAATTGGAACAGTAAGGGCATATTTTCCTAATTTAAGGTCTTCTTCTAGCAATAAAAAGGAATTCCAAAGTATCACTCTTCCCGTAACACAACACAGGAGAAGAGTAAAGTGCCAAAATAATTCTTGACTATTTACGTGAGATCATTTTAGTACCAGCGTTGTAGAAGCGTCAAAATTGTCCNTAGTAAGGGCATATTTTCCTAATTTAAGGTATTCTTCTAGCAATAAAAAGGAATTCCAAAGTATCACTCTTCCCCTAACACAGGAGAAGAGTAAACTGCCAAAATAATTCTTGACTATTTACGTGAGATCATTTTAGTACCAGCGTTGTAGAAGCGTCAAAATTGTCCTTAGACTTATTAAATTCGGGCTGAAATAGTCCCCATTTATGACTAATAAAACTTAATTTTAAAAAAATTAGGGACTATTTTAGCGCTTCTATAAACCTAGAGACTAAACGGCCCGATACGATTAGTCGGGGACTATTTTACACTCGACTCCATTGGACAAGCTATAAATATAGTACCCATTGTGCCTTATCAAAGAGCGATTATTACGTGTGGAATTCACATATATGAAGTGGTACTATTTTGGTTGTATTTTGCACCTTAATACCATCAATACTACTAAAATATAATCAAATCAGCACATATCTTATCCACACTTAATATTTTTTTTGCTATCAAGACTTTTTATAACTCGTTCTGATATAAGATAATCTTCTGATGAGGTATTGCATCTTTCCAAGGTGATTTGAAGTTCCCTAATTTGTTCAATTATAATCAAAATTAATCAGAGATTTCAACGATCACACACACACACACATTGGATCTCGTATTGTTCGTGAAAAGGAAAGTGAATATGTTCTTCAAGCCTATACTATAGACTTTTACGATGATCCTTCCCCAGAAGAGCGGAGGAGATGATATAAGGAGCTAAAGAGAATTGGCAAGAGGANTTCCTATCAAGACTTTTTATAACTCGTCCTGATATAAGATAATCTTCTGATGAGGTATTGCTTAATTAAAATTAATTACAGATTTCAATGATCACACACACACACACACACACACATTGGATCTCATATTGTTCGTGAAAAGGAAAGCGAATATGTTCTTCAAGCCTGTACTACATACTTTTACGATGATCCTTCCCCAGAAGAGCGGAGGAGATGATATAAGGAGCTAAAGAGAATTGGCAAGAGGAAGGAGTAGAGACCCCTCAACTTAAAGCATGAGATCTCCCCCAAAAGGCCTCGAAGAGAGTTCTATCGGGACCTCTCTTTCCTCAATTTATACATTGTCAAGAAATAAATATTAAAATACAATTCATTGTATATAAATTATGTTCATGGTGTCTCAATGAAAAGATCACGACGTGGATGCTGGCGGNATCTTTCCTCTATTTTTACATTGTCAGGAAATAAATATTAAAATATAATTCATTGTATATAAATTATGTTTATGGTGTCTCAATGAAAAGATCATGACGTGGATGTCTGGCAGCTCATAAATGAGAATACGATATATGTTAATCATTGATATCAGTCTTGACTTTTTGATTTTTATCAATTCTATTGATAACTGTAGAGGCAAGCTCGTTTGATGAACATGATTAGTCAGTCCGCTAAGTGATTCAGCAAGTCAGTCTTTCAAGTCAACTCAACAGCTGGCACATGACAGTTGACAACTTGCCAGTAGGCTCAACATACCACCTCAACAGATTTTTGCATAATATTTGTGTCTTCTGAATAGATGGGCGTATCAGGCCCATGAAACCCGCTAGACATGTGCTTCGACCCTCAGAAACTGATTTTTAGGTATACTATATGTAATATATGTAAACTAAAATAAAGAAGAAAAAACAATAAAAAATAAGAGTTAGGCGAAGGAACTGCTTCAGTTGAAAATTTGTGAAACACATGCTTTCGTTTGGGCGCTCAGCTTGCACTGTCTGCTCCGTTGGCTATTTGTCTAGAAGGAAGCAGTGTCACTTTATTCTTAATCATAAACCAAATATAATTACTTTACTATCACTTTCTAATACGCTCAATAATGTACTTTAATTTATATTTATAAACTTAGAAAATGATCATCGTTAGAAGAATTTTTTGGTGATAATACTGAACCGTCCACCATGATTTTGGCCAATGGAAACCATTTGCTTTCTATTGAAGCTCTTACCTACTCAATAATCTCTCTTTCTCTCATGGGAGAACAGGCACGTGTAATTTGTGAAGGAAGATGAAGATAAATAATAGTTATTATTAATTAATGGAGATCACTCTCTGGAAGTAATTATTAAAAAAAGGGATTGGAGGATGTGTTGGTTGGGGGAGATAAAGAAAATCAAATTTAAGAGAGTTTAATAATTTGTTGTAGTAGTTTCAACTTTGGGGTACTTTTTCATGCATATTTGTAAAGTCAAGGATGGTAAGGTTTAAATTAAATTTGTTTAAATTAAGGTTTAAATCATATTTTTCCTTAAAATGATAAGTGTTTAAATGTTTAAAGCAAGTTGTGTGAAGTATTAGTTTTCAATGTTAGAAGAAGTCGTGATGATTCAAGGCCTTGCATTTCATTTACTTCTTGATTTGACCAATTAAGATGTTAAAAACTGTTGTGGGAACATGTAAGATCTGAGATTGTATTGTCTCAGTCAACAAATAGTTAGAATCACATATTGATTTCATGAATAAGAATGTAGTTCATGAGGTTGAGTGCAAATAAATAGGGACATATTTTCAAGGTTGTAGAATTAGAGAACTTTAAAGTGACATGCTAAAGCCCCCAATTCGATTTATGGTTTTAGATTTTGATACGAGATGTTAGCCCCCAGGTAGAGGGAGAAGAGGGAACTCTAGAGTGAGAGCTAGTATCTTCACTACCTAGCCGGTCTTCAAGATTATTAAAACTATTGATTAGCCAATGTTCTTTATAACATCTCTAGTAAGGTTAAATAATATTATTGCTCCTATTTGACACAACACATTTAGCATACTTCTACAACAGAATTTCTATATATATCACTTATTCATAATAAGAAAAAAGAAATTTTATCTATATTTTCTTCAGCTTGCAAGTATTTTAATTAAGTTAATTAGTTGCTCACTTTATTTTTAATTATCAAAAATCACAAAAAGAATTGAACTTTCATTTCTATTATAGCATCTTAAGTTTGAGTAAGAATATACATTGCTAAGTATTTTGTAATGTAAATCCAATCCTCCATGTGGGTTCGATATTTGGGACTTAATCAGAAAGTTTTGTATTACTTGATAACGATACGTATACTTGCGTAGTATCCCATATTAAAATATTATAACTGCATTCTTATTTGCTTCCTAGTAAAAAATTTACCTAGAATTTGCTTTGGATCAAGTTTTTGGCGTTATTGTAAATTAAGAATAACTATTAAGGAAATTAATCATATAATCGCATACATCGCATTTTACATCTATCTATATAGAATGTCGGGATCAGTTATTTTGTAGGCTTTGTATGCCGACGAACCGTTATCCATTAGTGATGTGAGAGACTCACTCTCTGCCCTGTGGCTTAATGAGAGCTTTGAAAGCATCAGGGTGTTTCCATACAAAATAACTATCATTTGATAACTTATTTTCTAGATTCATGATAATATAAGCGAAACTTATTTTATCGAGAATTTTTTTGGGTATCTTCCAATGTGTAATTAACCAGAGGGATACATTCCTCTGGGAGACTCTTGAACCTAGAACAAAAATGTTCTTTTTGTTTATTTAGCTCCGAGTGGCTATGTAGGGATTCCCTTCATGGATATTGTGTTTCGAGTTACTTCAATTTGTTCTTATTTGGGTGTTTATTCTCGACCTTTTACACAAGTATTATCTATATATAATCCTTTCACTTGTTTCTTTTTATTTGTTTGCCTATTTTTGTCATATGTTATTCTTTTTTATTTCTCTCATCTTCAAATCATTGATATGCTTTGAGAGACAGATTTCTTCAAATAAAGAAATTATACAATGACATATAAATAGATTAACTGGCGAATCTAAGTCTTCAAAAAGAACCAAGAAAAGTGTCATAATTGTACATTTGCAACACAACGACCATGATAGAACAATTATGTAGATCAAAATTCAAAATCTTGAAGGGAGGGATCAATGATCGGGAGTGCGAGAGCTACTTAAAGAGGGTTGTAGAGGAGCCTAAGGGAGTAATTGAGTACATTGGACAGTTTAGATAGTTCTTATGGTGAGTGAGTGAGTGCGCGAGTCCTAAGAGTTTGAGTGTGATATTTACTTGGTTTGGTGGAGCAAGGAGAGGAAATCAAAGAAGGGACCTGAAGCTTTCTATAATCTTCAAGTTCTTGTAGTAAATTATTTTTCTTATCTTATTTTAAACAATCTAAACTTGTTTAATCACTATGAAATGAATTTTTTTTTATGTTTTTTTCTTGTGATACAATGTTAGGCTAAGTACTTTAGCTCATATGATTTTCTAGTTTCTAAAATGAATGTTTTAAAATAGGTTTAATTATTGTAAAACTTTTGAATCATCAACTTAACTGAGCAACTAGTAATGGCAAAAAAAAGTTTTTTAAAACTTAGAATTTGAGATATCGAAAGTCATTATTTGCTCATGAAAATCCATAACTTTACTTTAGGGGAATAAACATATTGCCCTTGAGGTTTTGCAATCACTTAGGGAAACTTACATATTCAATTTTTGAAACACTTAGTACCTAGTAATATGACCATAGGGTTTTGAAAATTAAGATTTTTGTTGATACCAATCGAGACCTTAAATCACTTTTACTCTCAATTGATGACTTATATTGCTTAAACGTTTTCAATGCATTTATTTTTTCAACTAAAAATTCAGAGGAGACATTTATTGTATTTTAAATTTTTAAGAAAAATTAAAACACTAAATATTACCCTTACAAAAGAATCAGCTATTTGAATAGGCTTAGGGTTGAGTTTAATTTGCATTCACCTTACATACTCGTGGGAATGAATTTGAAATAAAATCGATTGTATTACTTACATGACATGTGTACTTGTGTTAGCCCGTGCAAATTTAAGTTGCGCTCTTAGCTCTTCCATAAAAAAATTATCCTAATTGCACTTTGGCTACATGTATAAGATTCCATCCTAGTGGTATTTTGGCTCACCTTTAGGGAGTAGTCTCATAGATTTTTAACGCATCTTTATTATTTTTTTTATTTAGTTGTTTGATTGGTTAACTTGATGGTCTTATAGGGTGATTTCTTCATGTTCTATCAATAAAATTTGTTGTATGGGAGTTATAGCTCTCCTACAAAGAGTAGTCATCGTAATTTTTTAATTTTACCAAAACCAAGATCTTATGTTATTCAATCCCTAAGTTAACTAACTTCATCCTTTATTTGGTTGAGTAATATTTTAGAAAGCGTTTCTCCAAATTAATCTCTAACATTTAGTTATTGAGCTAAGTAAAGTCTAAAATTGTAATGATTTCTTTTTTACTCTTTAAAAAATTTACTTACGAGGGACAAATTTTCTAATTGATAAATGAGATAGGTTCCCTGAGTGCGATTAACAAACTCAGTTAATAAGTAATGTCTACATTACTCTTTATATGAGTAGATGGATTTAAAAAAATATATATAAACATGATGAAATAAAATAAAATCAAGAGAAAAGGAGAGGTTGAGAGATTTTCACTTTTTTTAACCCTTTTGCTAGAGGTTTTTATTTCTTGGCTTCACTCCTTAGGTAACTATGCAACAAGCAGTCTCAACCATCCTTTTGGCTTTCCATGTTGGAGAGTGAGCCACTTATCAGATTACAGTGATTCACCATTTTTCCGATAATTTAGCATTGCTTAGCCAACAAGTGCTCCTTACCAAAGATCAAATGGCGACAGTCGAACTAGATCAGCTAATTGAACATGTCCTACCGACCCGACATCAAGTGAAAACCGACCAACAAACCTGACTCAATTTAGTAAAACAAGCAAGTCTTACCAAAATGGGGCCCACTGAGCTCAGTCGGCCGAGGCAGAAAGAAGTCGAGTCATAAAACTCGTATTAACACCCCCATTACAGTAAGGGCAAACATATAATTTTGCATGTTTTACTCCTTTCCATATAAATAAGGGGTCATTTTACAAGCAATTTTACTACTCAAATTATATCATATTCTCTCCTTTTCCTCTAACTCAAGTATGGTTCACGCACAGCTACTGATTCAACAAGTAAATTCAAAATGTAATTGTTAAATATTAAAATTAAATAAAAATTAAAAACAACATGTATGTGGTATGTACGTGTGTGTGTATATATATATATATATATATATATATATATATATATATATATNTACAATTCGTTATAATTGCCTCACATCTATTTTTTAGAGACTGGTGAGCTGTATTCGACATAGCTTGAATGCGGGCCTTCTAAGTTCGAGAGATACGTCCCTACCAATGTAATTATGCAGTTCAGTTGTCCCTCATTTGTTTTTAAGCCAAAGATTTTAGAAATTTGAATGAAGTATTATAACTTGTTCAAAAATTAACACATAATAAGTTTAAGAATGTACATCGAGAATGCATCATCATGAATCTTGAGGAGATCCAACGGTCCAACGGTTTGAAAGGCATAAAAGTACAACTAAAGATGACCCACCAGCAGAAGACCAGGAAACTCGTCTATCTAATCGAACATAGCAATACATACCAAAGCCAATGCTAAAATCAACAGAATGCAGCGGTCCAAGCCAGAGTTCATGAGACTAAAGGCATCTAGGTGGTTGGAACCGAAACCCATAGGACCAAGTCATGACAGATAGACCCACAAGCCAAACACTATAAGTAAACCCATAGAATCTGGCAATCAATTTTTCAGTAGACTAGACCCTAGAAAAGACAACTCATTAGTACCATCAATCATCCCAAGGACACTTTAGAGGTTCCTTATCAAAAATCGAGAGCTAACCATGTCACAAGAAGTCTCAACCATCCTTCTGGTTTTCCATGTTGGAGAGTGAGCTACTTATCGGATTACAGTGATTCATCATTTTTCTGATAATTTAGCATCGCTTAGCCAACAAATGCTCCTTACCAAANAGAGAAAAGACAACTCATCAGTACCATCAATCATCCCAAGGACACCTTAGAGGCTCCTTATCAAAAATCGGGAGCTAACCATGTCACAAGAAGTCTCGACCATCCTTCTGGTTTTCCATGTTGGGGAGTGAGCTACGTATCGGATTACAGTGATTCATCATTTTTCTGATAATTTAGCATCGCTTAGCCAACAAATGCTCCTTACCAAAGATCAAATGGCAACAGTCAAACTAGATCAACTAATTGAACCTGTCCTACCGACCCGACATCAAGTGAAAACCGACCAACAAACTTGACTCAATATAGTAAAACGAGCAAGTCTTACCAAACCAGTGCCCACTAAGCTCAGCCGGCCGAGGCAGAAAGATGTCGAGTCATAAGACTCGTATTAACACCCCCATTAAAGCAAGGCCAAACATATAATTTTGCATGTTTTACTCCTTTACATATAAATAAGGGGTCATTTTATGAGATAGACAAGCAATTTTAATACTCAAACTATATCATATTCTCTCCTTTTCCTCTAACTCAAGTATGGTTCACACAGAGATCCTGTTCAACAAATAAATTATAAATTTGTGTCAAATATTTAAATTAAATAAAAATTAAAAACAACATGTATGTTGTATATATATATATATATCAACTCGTGTTCCTCGTTGTGGCCATCGGGACCCACCATATCAAAAGATCGTCCCTGACGGGCCCCATGGACCTTCTTCTGTGCTAAAAAAAATATCTTTTATAAATAATATAAAAGACACGTGTTCAACATACCCCATCATTGGGCCACCAAGAAAAGGAAGCGGGTAGCCGAGGGTGCCACCCGTTACCTATCCACAGCGCTCGCCGGCCGCTCATCGCAGGGATGCTTCGATATTGCCGAAGCATGACGCAATGCCGGCCCCACAAACAGCACCCCGATACATACCAGACCTCTGCAGATGTCCGGCCAATTACACGTGTCCGCGGAAAGCGGGACCCATCCGCTCAACAGTGCCGTACTGTGTCGGCAGATGTAACCGGTAAGAGAGGTCGTTGACGTGGTTGCTTTTAATAACGCCACGTGGTCTAAAGGGTACCATGAGATTTTAGATCATTGGACGGATTTGATTTTTTTTTCAAGGTTTTTTACATGCATACAGCACTAAATCTTATTATTAAGGTATTTCATATCCTAAGTTTTAATATTACAAAATATACTTCCGTTATTTCTTTATTTCCGATCATGCCGCCAATCATGTCATGTAAACTATAAGGCATCAAATTTTATGCTCCATAGCTATTGCATTGTTCAAGGAAATATACCCAAGATCACATGAATGCTATTAGGTTCACTCCAATGGTCTTGATTAGTATATATAAAGCCTAAAAAAGTTTTAGCTCTCCACTTCAAAGATTCTCTAGACAATGTGATGTACTTAGTGATATAAAAGTTTTAAATAATTTATCAACTTATTACTTAAGTTTTGTTTTTAAAGAGCAAGCTACCGACATACACTTCTATTGTAAAATGTTTATTTAAAGATAATATACATTTTTAATTGAAAGTAGTCTAAACATCCTTCCAAAGAAATAACAGGACATTATAATTATATAACACATTGGTTATATTAAAAAGGTTATTCCTACAATATCACAAGTGTCTTTACTTATCTGTAACATAAACAAGCACCTAGAAAATTCATTACAAGATTAGTGCTCAAATTGAATATAGAAATAATTTGAGGAAGTGAATGGATGTCCTTGGGATAAGCTTGATTTACATTAATAAAGTCAGCACATATCAACAATTTACTATTAGGTGTCTGCACTATTGTTATGTTTAAAATCCATACTGAATATTAAAATTTTTAAATAAAATAAATGTGTACAACTTTGCTTGGATAAGTTATGCCAAGGTATTGAGTACTTATCATTGGTGTTAGTTAATAGTTTATACACCTAATTGTATGCTTTTATTGGTGAAAATAACACCGATATCAAGTTATCAACTTGTTACTAATAGATGTTTTAATTCGCAAAGTTTACTTTAAGTATTAGTAGAAGTAATGACTTCTTAAATTATTTTAGTTACATCAAAGCAAGCTTAACATTCAACATACAGTTAAAGAGCCTTTTCACAAACATACCCTTATCATCTGAGATTGATGTCAATACTTTGAGTTGATGAAAGTTTGACCTTGGAATTTGATCTTGGATCAAAATACAATACTATTATTAAGGTGTTTTTATATCAACCTACCAAAGGTAGCATTATAAAAGAATTGGGCATTGACTATTATAAAGTTAGTTTTAACAGTGTGCTTAAATTCATCCCCAAGTTAGGCTTTTAAATTTAATTTTTTTAATCAGTTAATAAAAATCATAAATTACGGATTCAGGATAAGTTTAAATGTTTACAAACTCAAAGATAGGATTTTAAATGATATTCATGGAACTTTGAGTGTTACTTAGAATGATATGCATTAATCTTAAAATTAGAAATTAAAGTATTTTTTTATGATTGAGTCATTGAAATGATGCCAATTGCTAGATGATAGTTAATGTTAGAGGATGTGATTAACACTATAATCAATATACATGAGGCAGTAAGAATCCTTCTCAACTTTAACTACTTTAGCTTTAAAAGTATCGAAGCTCCATTTCACCATAACAAAAATTAATTTAATGATGCCTGTAAATGGGAGTGTTTCATCCAGGTTTAGCTAATTTTATTATTTACCACTGAATTCTCATAATGAGATTATCATAAGATAATGTTCGTAAACACTTACAAGCTTTTGGCTCAAATAAGCTCATTTTTAAGATTATGAAAGTGCTAAAGATCATGTATATTATGATAAAAAAAATTGTTAAAGATGTAACTTCTTCATGTCATGAGAACTTAAAACCAAGCATACCATTTACAATCATTTAAAATACCTTAAACCAATGATGGAAATAATAATCTCGGAAAAGTAAACCCAAAAAGGAGCATACTAAACATACTCATTGAAATTATTTCTTCTCACTCTTAGAGGGGTTATTAGGCATTGATTCCCTTTCAAACTTATCAGGGTCATGTTCTTGACAAAAAATGTGGCTTCTTGAATGACTAATTATGATAATAATATGGATTATGATTATTTTTTAAAGGAGATAGCAATAGTTCTCAAACACTAGTATAAATCACCTAAGATGAGACCACTTGATTAAGCTTCATAAGATTGATATTTTCTATTCTAAAGTTCTAACAACTTAGACGACTTAAAGTATAAATCAATGTGAAGTGAGCTTTTGTTGCGTGAGAAAAACTTCAGAAAAAAAGACAAAAAAATAGGTGATTTTATTTAGTATTTTTCTACAAGTTATACATGATTATGCATGCTATATGTAGGTTTGCTATTAAGAACAAAATCATGAAAAGTTGGTGAAGTTTAGTAGAGCGTCTCAGTGCCATGGCACCAAGGCCATATATTCCAAGTGAATTTTTTTCTCGAGAGCACAATGCCTATGCACCGGTTGGCTAATGTAATTATGCTAGTTCTAGTGCCTTAGCGCCAAGATTCAACTCCACGGTGCTATGCCAAGCTAAGTGGATGGGACCAATCTAGCTCTATAATGCCACAACATCCAACATTACACCGTTATCGATGACTAGTCACATTGATTAAAAGACAGAGAATATCAAGCCCCAGTATAAGGAACCAAGATTCACAGCACCACCATCTAGTGTCATGGTGCTAGTATTGGAGTGTCGAAACTCATAGCCCACGACGTAGTGTCATTACTACAGTTGATGTGTGATGACCCATGACAAGAAAATTATTGAAGACCAAACTTAAACTATTTGGAGGGGAGAGTGGTTTTAAGAGGTTACACTATAAAATAGATGTGTTGAATAGGTTGTAGGAGAGGGTTCACTATGAAAATTAAAAAAATTTGTCGGTCAATTCAGATGCAAATCGAAAACAAA
This sequence comes from Phalaenopsis hybrid cultivar, assembly GCA_002079205.1. Lineage (NCBI taxonomy): Eukaryota > Viridiplantae > Streptophyta > Magnoliopsida > Asparagales > Orchidaceae > Phalaenopsis > Phalaenopsis hybrid cultivar. The sequence goes on from JXCR01089981.1 coordinate 594,577, forward strand.
TCCAAAGATATTTTCAATTTTATAGTCGGATTTGCATCTGATTTATGTACAAATTTTTTCACGAGTAAATCGAGGGTCGGTAATCTTAATTACATCAATTTTGTGTTGGAATATTCTAACACAAATAAATTAAATCAGTTTTTGCATCGTAGTAGTGTCGGTTTTGTTTTCTAATTCATTTTCTTCTTTGTGCGTCTCTCTTCTCTCCTCCCTCCCACGACAGCCAAAACCCGAGCATCTTCTCTCCTCCCTCTCGTCGTCACCGATCATCCGTCTCCGCACCGCCCCATCGTCAGCCGTTGTAGCACCCTCCCGCCACCAAAACCCTGTCGCGATCATAGCCCATCACCGCTTGTGATAGGATCAGAAAAGATAACTTTACCCCATTTTTTTCTTTTTAAATTTTGGTTTGTATATAACATTTGATGTTTAGGTCATAAGAATGTGTATGCATAAGATTTCAGTGGTATATGTAATATTTGAAGTTTAGGTGTTAGGAATATATATGCATAAAATTAGGTGTTAGCTATGAGACATTCTAGAGGATGGTTTCAATATCATCATGGCCGTGAGAAAAAGGCTTTAATTATTTCTTACTTGGTGCAAAATTAACACCATTTTTTATTGCTAACTCAAAATTATTACAATGGAACTCTTTAATACTAATATTTTTTAGTAATAAATAAAATATAATTTTGCAAAATTATTCCGACTGCGGTGCATTTACATTATTCATGTTGCGCTGCTTTTCCTCTTGGAGCGCGAGAGAATGTGCCTTGCTGACATTGGAAAGGGGATCCATGAGCAAAATTTGTCCTCTTATACTAGTGTATGTTTCATTAAGTCCCATGAGGAATTTCATGGTTTTATGTTTTTATTGAAACTGCATCACTTCCTTCATGGCACCACACGTGCATTTAGGAATGTTATAGAGGGTGTCACGTTCATCCNGATTTCATGGGCACTCTCGTTGTATATTATACTTGCTCCAATGTCTTCTGCAATTGAATTAAACAACAATGCCTTGACAAGGTTGTTGCAGTGCCTCCATTGTTTAAGTTCTGCGGTGGACGTCTCTGGTGGTTCTTTGACAGTGTCGTTGACAAAACCTTCTTTGTTTTTTATGTTGAGAGCCANTATTTCATGGGCACTCTCGTTGTATATTATACTTGCTTCAATGTCTTCTGCAATTGAATTAAACAACAATGCCTTGACAAAGTTGTTGCAGTGCCTCCATTGTTTAAGTTCTACGGTGGACGTCTCTGGTGGTTCTTTGACAGTGTCGTTGACAAAACCTTCTTTGTTTTTTATGTTGAGAGCCATCAACATGGCATGACTCCAGGAATTTTAGTTTTCTCTATTCAGCGGCTGCATAACAAACACGAGACCGTGTTAGTCTGAGTAGTGGAGATAAAAGGGGTCGTTCGGATTATCGAATTTGTTATATTCAGGTTTTGCTGAATTTAGCGTTTTGTCTACCATTTGTTTTGGCTTAGAAAGAAGATAGATGGGGTTTTGGCATGGAAGAGGAGATAGTAAGACTCGGAATCGTGTTTGTTATGATACTATGTTAAAACTCAGAATAATGTGGTGGAATACTCAATATTTCATTGATATGAACGGAGTTATAAATAACCTTACAAGAATCTTGTAATAGGAAAAATAATAAAAGGAAATGATATGAAATGAAGAGTATAACACCTGATATCTTCAATAATTAATTCATATTAATTATTAGGAGATATAGGAAATAATGTAAAATAGAAAAACAAATATCTCATTAATTCTAAGAAAATAATTTATTTACAGGAATAAATTATTTTCTATCATAACTCTAATTCTAAGGAAATAATTTATTTATAAGAATAAATTATTTCATTTCATAACTCCTAACATATTCTTTTGTTTGTTCTTCTTATATATATTTTTTTAGTAATGATTTGCTTTGAAGCGTCCAACATTTTTTTTTCCACAGCCTAACTTTTTTTCAAAAATGTCACCATAACGAATCTATGTTGACCATTTTTGTTGGATGTGGCTGCTTGGGCTCTTCAAGAGAAGAGTGTGCTGAATCAGGGTATTTGATACCAATAACTTTTCTTAAGGTCAAATCTCTAATTGCTCTATTGGTGATCATCACTTCCATTATCTCTTCTTCTATTTAAATGATGGAAATGACTTTTTTCAGGGAAATATAATTCCTCCTTTCAAAAAAACTTTATGCTTACAACATTAAAATCAAGATTTTTTTTACATTAAACTTGGCTTTGAAGTCAATAAGAAAAACCCCATTAAGAGTATCCAAAAGTAAAATTTAATTTGATCTAGTTCAAGTCATTCTAAGCATTCTAAGTAAAATATATTGCATAGAATATTATATACACATTTTTATGATCACCTAGTCAAAAAATTTTAACGAATATATCCATGAACTTTTTGTTTGATTTTACTATGTATGTCATACTTGTCTTGTTTTTTATTTTTGTTTTAAAAATAGTTACAAACAATTTCCTCTTTAGATTTTACACATTCCTCCTTTTACTTGTGTATACTGCTCCTAACTAATTTTGTTGATTAGTCCTGCTACAGATGACCATATGTGATGTTGGTGATCAGCCACCTCAGCNGTACACATTTTTATGATCACCTAGTCAAAATTTTTTAACGAATATATCCATGAACTTTTTGTTTGATTTTACTATGTTTGTCATACTTGTCTTGTTTTTTATTTTTGTTTTAAACATAGTTACGACCAATTTCCTCTTTAGATTTTACACATTCCTCCTTTTACTTGTGTGTACTACTCCTAACTAATTTTGTTGATTAGTCCTGCTACAGATGACCATATGTGATGTTGGTGATCAGCCACCTCAGCGGGTGAATGTAAGTAAGAAATTATTTATTATATATTTTTCTTGACTCATAATGTTTGACATGATGATTAATAATTAGCTTTTATTATGTAGGAGGAGCACAAGTAGCTCCGGGAGAGATAGTTGCCCTCCCAAACACCGACCATTGTCAGCATTAATGGTAGTCAGTTTACCACTACGCAGTCTAAGTTCGAGTTATGGACGCAGGCAGTGAGGAAGAGGAAGGTCGAGATCTCTCATGCTTCTATAGGTGGCACGAACTCATCACACCTGAGTATTGTGAAGTNGAGTAGCTCCGGGAGAGATAGTTACCCTCCCAAACGTCGACTATTGTTAGCATTAATGGTAGTCAGTTTACCACTACGCAATCTAAGTTTGAGTTATGGACGCAGGCAGTGGGGAAGAGGAAGGTCGAGATCTCTCATGCTTCTATAGGTGGCACGAACTCATCACACCTGAGTATTGTGAAGCTTGCCAAGGAAGTCGCAGCTATGACTGAGAAGGTTCAACATCTACATGCAGGCTAACAGAGAATTGAGTAGAGTATAGCATGTCTGACGGAGATAATAGAAGAAAGTTAGGGCAGGTGAATGGAGATTATTGTAGTCTAAGAGGATGATAAGGAGAAGGATGATGAGGATGATGAGGAGGAAGATTAGAATAACTTTTTATGTAATTTTAATTTATAAAATGTTTGAACTTATATTGATTAAGGTGTGGNTTTGCCAAGGAAGTCGCAGCTATGACTGAGAAGTTTCAACATCTACATGCATGCTAACATAGAATTGAGTAGAGTATAGCATGTCTGACGGAGATAATAGAAGAAAGTTGGGGCAGGTGAATGGAGATTATTGTAGTCTAAGAGGATGATAAGGAGAAGGATGATGAGGAGGATGAGTAGGAAGATTAGAATAACTTTTTATGTAATTTTAATTTATAAAATGTTTGAACTTATATTGATTAAGGTGTGGATGTAAAATTTTGATAATTTAAATTTTTGACAGCATCTCTATTTTCAGTACTAATATTTATAAAACTTTGATATGTGATATATTTGGATATAGTGTTGCTTTGATGTGAATTAATCATAAATTTTGTTGTATTGAGGCATAGCCCTTACTCTCGCTTTGTGTGTGATATGGNAGCTGCATAACAAACACGAGACCGGGTTGGTCTGAGTAGTGGAGATAAAAGGGGTCGTTCGGATTATCGAATTTGCTATATTTAGGTTTTGTTGAATTTTGCGTTTTGTCTTCCATTTGTTTTGGCTTAGAAAGAAGATAGATGGGGTTTTGACATTGAAGAGGAGATGGTAAAAGTCAGAATCGTGTTTGCTCTGATACTATGTTAAAACTCAGAATAATGTGGTGGAATACTCAATATTTCGTTGATATGAAAGGAGTTATAAATAACCTTACAAGAATCTTGTAATAGGAAAAATAATAAAAGGAAATGATATGAAATGAAGAGTATAACACTTGATATCTCCAATAATTAATTCATATTAATTATTATGAGATATAGGAAATAATGTAAAATAGGAAAACAAATATCTCATTAATTCTAAGAAAATAATTTATTTACATAAATAAATTATTTTCTGTCATAACTCTAATTATTTCCTATTATAACTCCTAACATATTCTTTTATTTGCTCTTCATATATTTTTTTTTAGTAATGATTTGCTTTGAAGTTTCCAACATTTTTTTTTTTCACAGCCTAACTTTTTTTCAAAAATGTCACCATAACGAATCTCTGTTGACCATTTTTGTTGGATGTGGCTGCTTGGGCTCTTCAAGAGAAGAGTGTATTGAATCAGGGTATTTGATACCAATAACTTTTCTTAAGGTCAAATCTTTAATTGCTCTATTGGTGATCATCACATCCATTATCTCTTCTTCTATTTAAATGATGGAAATGACTTTTTTCAGGGAAATATAATTCCTCCTTTCAAAANCCCCATCATTGGGCCACCTAGAAAAGGAAGCCGGCAGCCGAGGTGCCACCCGTTATCAATCCACAGCGCTCGCCGGCCGCTCATCGCAGGGGTTCTTCGATGTCGCCGAAGCATGACGCAATGCCGGCCCCACAAACAGCACCCCGATACACACCAGACCTCTGCAGACGTCCGGTCAATTACACGTGTCCGCGGTAAGCGGGACCCATCCGCTCAACAGTGCCGTACTGTGTCGGCAGATGTAACCGGTAAGAGAGGTCGTTGACGTGGTTGCTTGCAATAACGCCACGTGGTCTAAAGGGTACCATGAGATTTTAGATCATTGGACGGATTTGATTTTGTTTTTCATGGTTTTTTACATGCATACAGCACTAAATCTAATTATTAAGGTATTTCATATCCTAAGTTTTAATATAACAAAATATACTTCCGTTATTTCTTTATTTCCGATCACCTATTTTCCATAAATTGCCGCCAATCATGTCATGTAAACTATACGGCATCAAATTTTATGCTCCATAGCTATTGCATTGTTCAAGGAAATATACCCAAGATCACATGAATGTCAATAGGTTCACTCCAATGGTCTTGATTAGTATATATAAAGCCTAAAAAACTTGTAGCTCTCCACTTCAAAGATTCCCTAGACAATGTGATGTACCTAGTGATATAAAAGCTTTAAATAATTTATCAACCTATTACTTAAGTTTTGTTTTTAAAGAGCAAGCTACCGACATACACTTCCTATTGTAACCTAGTTATTTAAAGATAATAAACATTGTTAATTGAAAGTAGCCTAAAATGACAGGACATTATAATTATATAACACATTGGTTATATTAAAAAGGTTATTCCTACAATATCACAAGTGTCTTTACTTATCTATAACATAAACAAGCACCAAGAAAATTCATTACAATGAATATAGAAATAATTTGAGGAAGTGAATGGATGTCCTTGGGATAAGCTTGATTTACATTAATAAAGTCAGCACATATCAACAATTTACTATTAGGTGTTTGCACCATTATTATGTTTAAAATCCAAATTGAATATTAAAATTTTTAAATAAAATCAATGTGTACACCTTTGCTTGGATAAGTTATGCCAAAGTACTGGTTACTTATCATTAGTGCTAGTTAATAGTTTATACACTTAATTATCTGCTTTTATTGGTGAAAATCAACACTGATATCAAGTTATCAACTTGTTACTGATAGATGTTTTAATTCACAAAGTTTACTTTAAGCATTAGTAGAAGTAATGACTTCTTAAATTATTTTAGTTACATCAAAGTAAGCTTAACATTCAACATACTGTTAAAGAGCCTTTTCACAAACATACCCCTATCATCTTTTGATACCATGGTTGAAATTGATGCCAATACTTTGAGTTGATGAAAGTTTGACCTTGGAATTTGATCTTGGATCAAAATACAATACTATTATTAAGGTGTTTTTATATCAACCTACCAAAGGTAGCATTATAAAAGAATTGGGCATTGACTATTATAAAGTTAGTTTTAACAGTGTGCTTAAATTCATCCCCAAGTTAGGTTATCAAAGGATTAACAACAAAATTTGATTTTTTTAATCAGTTAATAAAAATCATAAATTACGGATTCATGATAAGTTTAAATGTTTACAAACTCAAAGATAGGATTTTAAATGATATTCATGGAACTTTGAGTGTTACTTAGAATGATATGCATTAATCTTAAAATTAGAAATTAAAGTATTTTTTTATGATTGAGTCATTGAAATGATGCCAATTGCTAGTTGATAGTTAATGTTAGAGGATGTGATTAACACTATAATCAATATACAAAGGCAGTAAGAATCCTTCTCAACTTAGTAAGAATCCTTTTCAACTTTAACTACTTTAGTTTAAAAGTATTGAAGCTCCATTTCACCATAACAAAAATTAATTTAATGATGCCTGTAAATGGTAGTGTTTCCATCCAGGTTTAGCTAATTTTATTATTTTCCACTGAATTCTCATAATGACATTTTCATAAGATAATGTTTGTAAACACTTACAAGCTTTTGGCTCAAATAAGCTCATTTTTAAGATTATGAAAGTGCTAAATATCATGTATATTATGATAAAAAAAATTGTTAAAGATGTAACTTCTTCATGTCATGAGAACTTAAAACCAAGCATACCATTTACAATCATTTAAAACAATTTAAACCAATGATGGAAATAATAATCTCAGAAAAGTAAACCCAAAAAGGAGCATACTAAACATACTCATTGAAATTATTTCTTCTCACTCTTAGAGGGGTTATTAGGCATTGATTCCCTTTCAAACTTATCAGGGTCATATTCTTGATAAAAAATGTGGCTTCTTAAATGACTAATAATGATAATAATATGGATTATGATTATTTTTTAAAGGAGATAGCAATAGTTCTCAAACACTAGTATAGATCACCTAAGTTGAGACCATTTGATTAAACTTCATAAGATTGATATTTTATATTCCTAAGTTCTAACAACTTAGCCAAATATTTAGATGACTTCAAGTATAAATCAATGTGAAGTGAGCTTTTGTTGCGTGAGAAAAACTTCAAAAAAAAGACTAAAAATAGGTGTTTTTATTTAGTATTTTTCTACAAGTTATACATGATTATGCATGTTATATGTAGCTTTGCTATTAAGAACAAAATCATAGACAGTTGGTGAAGTTTAGTAGAGGGTCGCAGTGCCATGGCACCAAGGCCATATATTCCAAGTGAATTTTTTTCTCGAGAGCAGAATGCCTATGCACTGGTTGGCTAATGTAATTATGCTAGTTCTAGTGCCCTAGCGCCAAGATTCAACACCACAGTGTTATGCCAAGCTAATTGGATGGGACAAATCTAGCTCTACAGTGCCACAACATCCAACACTACACTGTTATTGATGACTAGTCACATTGATCAAAAGACAGAGAATATCAAGCCCCAGCATAAGGAACCAAGATTCACAGCACCACCATCCAGTGTCATGGTGCTAGTATTGGAGTGTCGAAACTCAGAGCTAACGACGTAGTGTCATTACTACAGTTGATGTGTGATGACCCATGACAAGAAAATTATTGAAGGCCAAACTTAAAATATTTGGAGGGGAGAGTGGTTTTAAGAGGTTGCACTATAAAATAGATGTGTTGAATAGGTTGTAGGAGAGGGTTCACTACGAAAATTAAAAAAATTTTTGTCGGTCAAATCAGATGCAAATCAAAAGCAAATCCAACGATATTTTCAATTTTATAGTCAGATTTGCGTCCGATTTATGTCCAATTTTTTTACGAGTAAATCGAAAGTCGGTAATGTTAATTACATCAATTTTGTGTTGAAATACTCTAACACAAATAAATTAAATTGGTTTTTGCATCGTAGGAGCGTCGGTTTTGTTTTCTAATTCGTTTTCTTCTTCGTGCGTCTCTCTTCTCTCCTCCCTCCCGCGACAGCCAAAACCAGAGCATCTTCTATCCTCCCTCTTGTCGTCACCAACCATCAGTCTCCGCACAGCCCCGTCGCCGGTCGCTGTAGCACCCTCCCGCCACCAAAACCCCGTGGCGACCATAGCCCATCACCGCTTGTGAGAGGATCATAAAAGATAACTTTACCCCATTTTTTTTCTTTTTAAATCTTGGTTTGTATATAACATTTGATGTTTAGGTCATAAGAATGTGTATGCATAAGATTTCAGTGTTATATAAGTAACATTTGAAGTTTAGGTGTTAGGAATGTATATGCATAAAATTAGGTGTTAGCTATGAGACATTCTAGAGGATGGTTTCAATATCATTATGGCCGTGAGAAAAATGGCTTTAATTATTTCTTACTTGGTGCAAAATTAACACCATTTTTTTTCACTAACTCAAAATTATTACAATGGAACTCTTTAATACTAATATTTTTTAGTAATAAATAAAATATAATTTTGAGAATAATTAAAGAAGTATGGCTAATATGTGTTTGAGCCACTTTTTCTATTGAATTCAAGGATTTCAGAAACAAAAAGATAATACAACAAGTAGGGTGTAGCTTCTTTGGTCATTAGATGACTCGAATTGGTAGAGATTATCTCTTTATTTAACAAATTCAATCATGTTTCTCATGCTTTGTTCTAATGATATACAATGTGAAGGGTCAAAAAAAAAACATTGTGCTTTTGGATAGAATAGAAGTTGATGATAATTTAGGTATATAGATGACATTTCGTATGTGATTGCTTTATTTATAAGAATGCCTCTTTGGCAAGTAATGGTCAGCAATGATCAATCGATAATAGTTATTTTTATTGCAAGATAAGAAGTGTATAAAATAATGTTGTGTGAATAGTTAATTATATGGTGTGTGTGGCTCCTACATCAATAATCCGAAAGCTAGAAATTGATATCTCTTAAATTTTAAATGCTTGACAATGCAAGAGATTAAGTATCTAACATAGGAGTCTATTGTTGGTTCTTTGGTATTATATTCTTTCATATATATTACGTATGCATGTATATTATTTTGCTTGCTCTTCTTATATTTTCTTAGTAATGATTTGCTTTGAAGTTCCCAACATTTTTTTTATTTTCACAGCCTAACTTTTTTTCAAAAATGTCACCATAACGAATCTATGTTGACCATTTTTGTTGGATGTGGCTGCTTGGGCTCTTCAAGAGGAGCGTTTTGAATCAGGGTATTTGATACCAATAACTTTTCTTAAGGTCAAATCTTTAATTGCTCTAATGGTGATCATCACTTCCATTATCTCTTCTTCTATTTAAATGATGGAAATGACTTTTTTCAGGGAAATATAATTCCTCCTTTCAAAAAAATTTTATGCTTACAACATTAAACTCAAGATTTTTTTTTTTTTTTACATTAAACTTGGCTTTTAAGTCAATAAGAAAAACCCCATTAAGAATATCCAAAAGTAAAATTTAATTTGATTTAGTTCAAGTCATTCTAAGCATTCTAAGTAAAATATATTTCATAGAATATTATGTACACATTTTTATGATCATCTAGTCAAAATTTTTTAACGAATATATCCATGAACTTTTTGTTTGATTTTACTATGTATGTGGTACTTGTCTTGTTTTTTAATTTTGTTTTAAACATAGTTAAGAGCAATTTCCTCTTTAGATTTAACACTTTCCTCATTTTACGTGTGTATACTGCTAATTAATTTTGTTGATTAGTCCTGCTACAGATGACCATATGTGATATTGGTGATCAGCCAACTCAGCGGATGAATGTAAGTAAAAAATTATTTATTACATATTTTTCTTGACTCATAATGTTTGACATGATGATTAATAATTAGCTTTTATTATGTTATAGTTGTTAATAGTCTTATTTTTTATTTGAATTATTTTTTATGCTCAATGTACTAAGAATGAATGTTAGATCCAAAGTATTCAAGCTTTCATGAGAAAGATCACTTGAAATAAAGGAGAACACAAATTTAGGGAGGGAGGGAGAGAATGTCTCTAGAGTCTATGATTGTGTCTAGGATTTGTTAATTTGAATGCTTGTTTATGACTTACTTTATTGCTTATTTATAACAGAGAATTAATGTTGATGCTTAAAGATGAGTTATGTTGACTAGGATCACTACAAAGGTAGTCGGTTATGTGTTGCAAGTGTTTGTGTGGTGCCTTGTTAGTTCATCTTAACTATTGTAGTTGTTTTGAATGAGCACTACTTACAAAAAGGAAGTGATTAATTTGCTCATTGTTGCTTTTAATGATCACTCTAAAAAATTTTGCCTTCGTAGAAAGAAATAACTTTTAGGATTTTGTTCACACTCAATTTGTAATTTTACCAATCCCACTTTAAAAAATGTCCAATTTAGCCCATTATTTACTTCTAATTTGGTATTTTCTTACATTTTTTTTACTTATATTTTCTAATTATAAATTTAGTGGTATTATCTCATTAGTTGTTTGTACTTTTTTCTCTAAATCTACTAATTATNCTATGCAAAATGATCAATATTTATAGAGAAAGTATTCGGGGGGTGGGGGGATTTAGCACCCTTATTTGAGTGGGGATAGTACAATTATTATAAGTATTTCACTTTTGTGGACTCAGGGTCTTGCTATTCTCTAACTCGGTCGGTTGGACTTGATAAGACTTCGACGAGCCTTGTTGGACGGCTGGAAATGATGGTGTCGTTAATTTGATAAATCTGGCTGGAAGTGATGGTGTCATTGGTCTGATAAATTCATATATGATGTGAATCGACTCACTGGCTATGGTTCGATAGGACTGGTATGATCGACTAAATTTTGTCGATTGATGGGCATAATCTCGTCTTCGACCCTGGATCTCCACCNTTAGGGTTTTGTTGTTCTCTGACTCGGTTGGTTGGACTTGATAAGACTTCGACGAGCCTAGTTGGACGGCCGGAAATTATGGTGACGTTGATATGATAAATCTGGCTGGAAGTGATGGTACCATTGGTCTGATAGATCCGTATATGATGTGAATCAACTCACTGGCTATGGTTCGGTAGGACTGGTCTGATCGACTAAATTTTGTCGATTGATGGGCATAATCTCGTCTTCGACCTTGGATCTCCACCAAGGTGCTTTTGTCGATAGGGTGAACCTAGGTCATTAGACAGAGGTTAAATTATTGTAATATAACGGGTAGTCAATCCTTGGAAGAGCGTATATTGTTGGAATTGTTGAGACGAGTTCTGCTCTTTTGATGGTATTGGGAGAGAAGATTGAATGATCCTGATACAACAGAGTCATGTAGACTCACTTCTCCCACGGATTAACTTAATCGTGGTGGCAGATTTGGATAACTCTTCGCCTGTCATCTGAATATGGCGCTCGGGCTGATAGCATTATTAGCGCCCTTGTGATTTTGACAGTTTTGGGTTTGTCATATCCGATCAGACATTCGGTTCATCGATTTGCCTTTTGATGGACTGCCTTCCTGAAATAAGGGTGTTTTCTCTTAGACCGTTAGACATTGTGCTCTCAAAAAAAAAAAAATTGTATGCCTTTCATTATTAGTTTTCAAATTAAAACTTTTTTTGGTCACTTGTTTCAAGAAAACGAAAGCCACAACATGCTAAGATTAAATATCATCAATTCAACGAAAATAAGATGTGCAAATTAATTTCTTACAACCACCCTATCGAAGTACTGATTCCTGAACACCACACTTCCAACACTTGGAGGTATACGGCGAGGGCTTCCCATTCGATAAGCATAAAATACTTTTTTTAAATAACAAATTAATTAAAAACAATTTATTAACTTCGTGCTACACGAGCAATTGGGACAACTGTCAGGGGCATTTCTGTTATTTTACCCCAAACTAGCCATTATATACGATCGGGTACATCTCCACTCCTTTGCTGTAGCACTTTACTGCCATTGTGGAGGACTAAAGACCCGAAAGCAAAATCAACTCGTCAATTCTACCATGGCGACGGTCTCCGACATGATCTTAGCCGGACATATACCCTTTCTCGAAATCCCCGCTGCCGCCGTCGACGGCGACGAAGCCGATGATGAGAAAAGCTTCAAAACCTCTCCTTTTTCTGCGGACGATGAAGACGACGACGACGCAGGANGCTCTTATCTTCACTGTTTCTATGACAATGCACGTAATCCAAGCTCATCCTCTACATACTAGCTCAGTTCGTCGATCATTTGTTTTATCCTTATCTCCCATTATCATCTGCTCATACTTCTAGTATAATAGGTATACAAGTGACCCGCCTTTAGAGTCATATGTTGTGCCACTCTCTTTCTTGTGCCTAACCAACAACCTAAACTCCCTCTGTTCCATAGGTCTTGCCCTCTCAACACTGACCACCACTCCTCTCTAAGTGCATAATTGCATTTGGCTTATTTGAATATATATATATATATATATGTATATATATATTAAAATGGCTTATGAATGATATATTTGTTTTCTACTCAAGTAAAATTCTTTTTTTATTAGTGCTTATATATATATATATATATATATATATATATATATATATATATATATATATATATATATATATATATATATATATATATATATATATATA
>JXCR01089981.1:613974-651027 GCA_002079205.1 Phalaenopsis hybrid cultivar
GGAAGTGATGGTGTCATTGGTCTGATAAATTCATATATGATGTGAATCGACTCACTGGCTATGGTTCGATAGGACTGGTATGATCGACTAAATTTTGTCGATTGATGGGCATAATCTCGTCTTCGACCCTGGATCTCCACCAAGGTGCTTTTGTCCATAGGGTGAATCTAGGTCATTCGACAAAGGTTAAATTATTGTAATCTAATGAGTAGTCAATCCTTAGAAGAGCGTATACTGTTGGAATTGTTGAGATGAGTTCTACTCTTTTGATGGTATTGGGAGAGAAGATTGAATGATCCCGATACGACAGAGTCATGTGAACTCGCTTCTCCCACGGATTAACTTAATCGTGGTGGTAGATTTGGACAACTCTTCGCTTGTCATCTGAATGAGGCGCTCGGGCTGATAGCATTATTAGCGCCCTTGTGATTTTGGCAGTTTTGGGTCTGTCATATCCGATCGGATATTCAGCTCATCGATTTGCCTTTTGATGGGCCGCCTTCTTGAAATAAGGGTATTTTCTCTTAGACCGTTAGATTTTCNATGGTAGATTTGGACAACTCTTCGCCTGTCATCTGAATGAGGCGCTCGGGCTGATAGCATTATTAGCGCCCTTGTGATTTAGGCAGTTTTGGGTTTGTCATATCCGATCGGATATTCGGCTCATCGATTTGCCTTTTGATGGGCCGCCTTCTTGAAATAAGGGTATTTTCTCTTAGACCGTTAGATTTTCACGTGAATTGTGCTCTCAAAAAAAAAATTTTTTGTATGCCTTTCATTATTAATTTTGAAATTAAAACATTTTTTGGTCACTTGTTTCAAGAAAACGAAAGCCACAACATGCTAAGATTAAATATCATCAATTCAACGAAANCTTCACATGAATTGTGCTCTCAAAAAAAAAAAATTTGTATGCCTTTCATTATTAATTTTCAAATTAAAACTTTTTTTGGTCACTTGTTTCAAGAAAACGAAAGTCACAACATGCTAAGATTAAATATCATCAATTCAACGAAAATAAGATGTGCAAATTAATTTCTTACAACCACCCTATCGAAGTACTGATTCCTGAACACCGCGCTTCCAACACTTGGAGGTATACGGCGAGGGCTTCCCATTCGATAAGCATAAAATAGTTTTTAAAAATAACAAATTAATTAAAAACAATTTATTAACTTCGTGCTACACGAGCAATTGGGACAACTGTCAGGGGCATTTCTGTTATTTTACCCCAATCTAGCCATTATATACGATCGGGTACATCTCCACTCCCTTGCTGTAGCACATTACTGCCATTGTGGAGGACTAAAGACCCGAAAGCAAAATCAACTCATCAATTCTACCATGGCGACGGTCTCCGACATGATCTTAACCGGACATATACCCTTTCTCGAAATCCCCGCCGCCGCCGTCGACGGCGATGAAGCCGATGATGAGAAAAGCTTCAAAACCTCTCCTTTTTCTGCGGACGATGAAGACGACGACGACGCCGGATCGGTGAAGGGAAGGCGATCCGGTAGAGCAGCTTCGCTCCCTGGAACTCCACGGCGGCCATGGGAGCCGTTGAGGGATTGTGTCAGCGAAACAGAGTCGATGAACGGCGGCGGCCGGCGCCGCCGGCTGTGGAATCGAGAGAGGAAACTGGATCAGGCGTGGGAGATGAAGAAATCGCGAGCTGGTTTCTTAGATGGAGAGAGTGGAGAGTGTTTGGTGATGGTGAGCGCGCGAGGGAGTAGCGGGAAAAGGATCTGTATGGACATGGATGAGGTGAAGGCATGTCGTGATCTCGGCCTTCAAATCCCCCGAGATTTCACGGTCGAGATACCGGGCGGCTTATCAGGCAACAGCAGTGGCGGAGATTCCCCCATCTCCGGCACCGGTGAGTATTGCTCTGAACTGTTTAGGGTTTCAACATAACCATGACTGTGAAATTGACGATGTTTGATTGATTTGAACGCAGGGGAGAATGCGAAAGAGATTAAGGCGAAGCTCAAAATGTGGGCGCACGCCGTCGCATTTGTGTCGTCGGCGGCGCGCTCCGGTGAGTGAGAGGCGGACCGCCGGCTTTTGATGGAGAAGCCCCCAGTTTTTTTAGGGCTTTATTGTCGTTTTTTTAAGATTTACATATATACCACTCAATTTCTATATTTTTACACTTCTGGCAGACTATCTTGCATGACGTAAAAATTAATGTTATTTTTATGTGATATGAAAGATTTAGGTTTGTGTAAATATGAAAAGAAATTTTACATGNATGTATGGACATGGATGAGGTGAAGGCATGTCGTGATCTCGGCCTTCAAATCCCCGGAGATTTCACGGTCGAGATACCGGGCGGCTTATCAGGCAACAGCAGCGGCGGAGATTCCCCCATCTCGGGCACCGGTGAGTATTGCTCTGAGCTGTTTAGGGTTTCGGCATAACTATGACTGTGAAATTGACGATGTTTGATTGATTTGAACGCAGGGGAGAATGCGAAAGAGATTAAGGCGAAGCTCAAAATGTGGGCGCACGCCGTCGCATTTGTGTCGTCGGCGGCGCGCTCCGTTGAGTGAGAGTCGGACCGCCGGCTTTTGATGGAGAAGCCCCCCAGTTTTTTTAGGGCTTTATCGTCGTTTTTTTAAGATTTACATATATACCGCTCAATTTCTATATTTTTACACTTCTGGCAGACTATCTTGTATGACATAAAAATTAATGTTATTTTTATGTGATATGAAAGATTTAGGTTTGTGTAAATATGAAAAGAAATTTTACATGGTTGTATGTAAATGCGTAGAAATTGAGGGATGTGTATGTAAATACCCTTCTGTTTTGTGTTGTATATAAAATCATACTAAGACACTAACAGTGTTTAATTACCTTGTTGTTTTGATTTTTGGCACTTTTGTATACTTATTATGGCTTCCTAACTATTTTGATTATTCAATGAAGATTTATTCTTGTATAATCTATAGTTTTTGGAACAATGAGTTTGATAGGCTTTTAGTTATATGTTTTTTTTTCAATTTTATTGTTTAATTTAAGAGAAGACATTGAAATAATCTTTTTTTTTTATATATATAAGGCTATTTTAATGTTAACTATATGTAATAAATTTAATCTATTAACTCTTATAANAGAGCGAAGTGAAGGGCTCGTCAGGCCGGGGCGGCCAATCAGAGCGAAGTGAGATGCTCGTCGGGTCGGGGCGACATGACGGAGCGAAGTAAAGGGCTCGTCGGGCCGGGGCGNTTATAACTTATTTTGATTTTTGATATGTGTTAGAGATTTTACGGTGGAGTAATAAATTATTGTCTTAACGTGTATCCGGGAGTATTTAACACACACCAGATGATAGAAATAACTGGTAAAAATATCGTAAGTTTTTGCGAGGAAAATTTGAAAGGTGAAAAATTCACGAGGTGTAGCCAAATCATAAATAATCCAACCATAATGTGATAAATCAATGTCTTGCATACAGAAAATGATCACATAATTACAATGTTCGTACACATTAGAACTCATTGCACAATGCTCCAGAGTGATTGAAGTTGTCAAAACTTTAGTACATCATTCTTGGAAGGGTGTTATTGCGCGGTCTACTGGATTACATACTGCTTAGTAGAATGTTATGCTGCTCTGCGACATTGGTCATTATTTCGCATGGTGATTTGTTATTCTACAACGTTGGTCGCTACTCGCATAGCTTTTCGATGCTCCGCAAACTTTGTCAATGTTCAACAAGGTGTTTTGTTACTCTGCAATGTTAGTAGCTACTTCACACAATACCTTTGTTGCATCTAGTAGGAAGCGACCGATAATGGTCAATGACGACCAATGAGCGGTTGACGCTGGTAGTCGATGAAGGCAGGAGTTGGAAGCTTTCATCGTTGTTGGAAGCTTTCATCGAATCTTCGGTGCATAAGACTGAACTTCAGCTCATTCTCTTTTCGATCATCCTCCAAGCTTAGATCATAGTTCCCTTGCATAAAGGAGATAGGACTCTTTGTTAATGGAGTTTATGAGATGTCTCCCAACATAAAGAAAATATCCAGGGAACTTCATCGGATGACACAAAGAGATCTCTTTGAGCAGAAAACGTTTTGCTGACATTTCAATGCCTTAATAGTGTTTGAATTGAGTAATATTGAGCTCGTTTGATTTTCTCATCAAATTATTTTTATTTTACTATAATCTTTTCAAATTTGGAATCTATTTTATCTTTCCATTCGTAATCAGAAGTTTTTTTAAAATAGTTTAAATGCTCGATACAGGATTGATTTGACTTGGGATTAGTAGTACAAGTCATTTGTCTGGTATATTAATATACATATATTAAATAATTATTTGCCGATGGTGGTGACCCTTTGCTCATCAGCTTACCCTGGTTTTTAGCCCCCGACGGGACGAATTATAAAAGGGTAATATGAGGGTTGTTCAGTCGACCTTACCTTTGACTTCCTCAATACTCTAGCTCGCCCCTCTTGTTTGCTTTGCGATGTGTAGTCCTTCATTCGGCTAGTCTTGTTGATACCTTTCGTTTGGCTTCGATGTTTATTGGTTTGCTATCTTGTTGCGCAAATCGATGAGATCCCAAGCTGATCCTCTGGCTTGAGTATCAATTTTCTAAATAATCTTATTTTTCGCTGAATGGTCCTGACTCATTTTGGCTGGCGCACCTTGTTAGTCATGTTGCTTACCTTTACTTCGAGATTTGTGTTACCCAAATCTGATCGTACATATCTATTTCCCCAACTTTATTGTTTTTTTGGAAAGTAACAGTTATGACAAAAACAAGAAAGTTAGACATCGAATTAAATGCAACTTTAACTAATTCTTTGAAATCAACATTTAATTATTTATTTCTTGAATTGTCACGCGCTACCACTCTATAAATAAGTTGGCATTAGGGATTGTGGCCCTAGCATCTTTTCCTTGCTTGAGGTTGTTGGTTGTCTTCTATGCGGACACCCTGATGGCAGATGAAGAGAAGAGGTATGCAGAAGGACCTTCAGACGACATCCTGATGAAAGCTTTTTGGTTGGATATAGAGCCATCTAAACCATGCCATTTTGATTAACGAGATGCAAAGATGGGCCGAGGATAGTCAACTTGCTAAGAAAACATCAAAATAGTTGGTTATTAGAAGGGGTTCCACATGTGGATGTGACGATGAGAGCGATTCGTCGGACGATGTTCCACTGGCACGTTGGAGGCCTCGAAAAGGTTCGTGTGTCGCCCTTGCACGAGCTCCGGACGTTCAAGGCAAGCAGAATGGGGTTAGAGGGGGGATTAAAGGACTCCTGGAAGTATACTGCTTGAGGGTAGGGGCGCCACTGATCTTTCTCTGGCTGAAGATAGAGCTGCAAGTGTTCCGCCTGCGCTTGGTGAGAGTTCATCATCTTTGATATGGTCCAAAGTGGATATACTCCTTGGTAGGAGTATGATTCCTGATTTTTTTTATGACGATTGTTATTTAGCTTCTCCTAATTTCACTTTTTTGTGTTGTCGGCCTGATTCTTGTTTATGATTCACCATAGATCTTTAGAGGTCAGGAGTCGACTCCTCGGAAATTCATGGGATATCAATTGATGGCAATCGAAAGGGAGTCGACTGACTTAGTAGTCCACCGTATGGATCGGGCTGTAAATGAATCAATGCACTCAATGAACAACTTGAACTTGGCTAAATTGAGAGTTGATCATGTTTGTTCAAATTAGTAAATAAGCTTGAAGAATTTTTAAAACTCAAAACTTAAATGAAATAAACATGTATATAGTTGAGCTTGTTTATTTAGGTTCGCGAACAAACTCATTTGTTGTTCAACAACTTGTTAAATACTCGATATTAAGTTTGATGGTAGATCGTATCATATATGATATATTATTTAATAAATTTTAATTAAGTAGAATTTATCGACTTAGAGTTGGACAAAGATCCAATGCATACATATATAAGAGAAGTGAGAAGGAGGAGCTATCTTAAATTTTTACTTGAAGAATCCCCGGAAGAGAAAACAATCTTGGGACTAGTTCAGTTGAAATAACACTACATAATTACAAGTACATAGATTTACTCTCCTATTGAATTAGAGAAGATGAAATTACAAGGTTGATGTACAATAGTAGTTCATTAATAGCTATAACAGGTCGTAAAGACTGTACTTGATTTCTATGAAGTTAATAGTCCTCAATAAACGTTGTGGAAGATGGTTATAGTGTCTGCTTGTCGTAGAGGCCATAGTCGAAAGTCGTGATAGTAGTTGGTCATGTTGGTTGTAGTTTGTTGCTTTATAAGCATTGGTTAGCCACAAAAGTTATAATACAGAGCTGTAAGAGCTGTGGACCACGTAGGTCATGGTTTGTCATGCATGTTGTAGTAGTGAGCTGCAACAACATCCTTATGTTACATAGGCGGGAGGCGAGAATTGCATGAGGCCAATAGTTGGTCACATAAATCATAGTGAAGAGTTACGATGAGAGAACTTTAGGAGCCTTGAGAAAGTCACCTTATGCAAGGTGATTGTTAAGATGCCTTTGGGGCGTGTCGTTACATAAATCTTAAGGGCGCGTCAATGCACCATATTTGAGACACATCATTGCATAATATTTGGGGCTCATTGTTGCACCATATTTGAGGCTTGTCATTGCACCATATTTGAAGTGTGTTGGTACATAGTCTTCAAGGTGCGTTGTTGCTCCATATTTGGGGTGTATAGTTACACAATATTTGGTAAGCGTCGTTCTTTTGTAAGTGTTGTGAGATATGTACTTCCTGTCATAGAAATGAAACACAAAGAACACAAGCAAACACAGATCGTTTACGTGGTTTGATCCAACTAGATCTACGTCCACGGGAGGGAATTATTCAAATAGTTCACTAAGGCAAAAGAAATGGAGAATACAGAGCTTATACATAGAGATGAGCCCTCATCTTCCTTCTGTGGCCTCCCTCTCAAGCGACACCTTTATAAACCTTAAGATGCTCTCCTCCTCCCTAACTCTTTAGTTATTCTCTCCTCTTTTGTGGTAGCTTAAGATCTCTTCCCTTGCCCTCATAAACCTTACACCCTCTCTATTTATAGAATCAAGAGAGTGATAGGTGAGAGGTAGGTGAGCGGTAGGTGAGTGGTAGGTGAGCGATACCACATTACAAAAGTGTCATTTTACCTTAGTTCAACAATTGTGGGTCAAAATAATAGCAGGGTCATTCATTACTCGGCAACGTGCGTCGAAATTCCACAGCGCGCGTTGTGATTCTACCAATGGTTTCGTTGCAACGAGCATGGTCAGGCTGTAGGTGGTCGACAATAGCCGAAAAGCGGTGGTCGACGATTGCAGGAACAGGTGGTGCTAACTATACTTTCAACATATAACGACGCACTTCAGCTCCTTCTCCTTGGTTCAAGGTCTAAGTATTTTTCCCTCGTTCATGAAGGGGGTTGGGATCTACTTATAGAACCTGTGAGTATAGAGTCGTAGAGATACCTTCCAAAATAAGAAGTGAATCCTGATCACTCCATCAAGCTACTTAGAGAGATTTTCTTAATCGAACGGCGTTCAGTGATTTAAGTGTCATAATGTTGTCAGTACTGAGTGCTCTTTGGTTCATTCAATTCTTTTTTTTTTCTAGACACTTAATTTGACAATAAGCTGTCTTTCCAATTGGGCACTAGAAACTTCCAAAAATGATTTAATAACTTGATCTGAGCTTGATTTGAATATAATTCAACCAATTTTATTCTCATTTTGTTCCTCTCCTTGAGCCAATCAGTTTGACTCTAAGCTTGTTGAAATAAGAATTCTAGATAATTTTTAATTGATATTTGAATGTTCCTCGCTCAAAAAAATTAAGAGATCCGTGCTAAACATCTAAGTTATTCATATCAAATGATAAATTTTAATGATGACTTATAAGTATCTGCTAGGGTGCATTTTATTCTTTAAAAATTAATAATAAAAAAAATAATTTTGAAGTTATATTAAAGAGGTTGTGCATGATAAATGTAAAATTTAAACCTTAACTATTATACATGGAAATACATGAAAATAAATTTATGTAAACTCCCATGAACTAAAAATTATTCCATAAGGATCGGACACCGCACGTATCTTGCGTGCGGTGTTCGATCTTGACCGTAAATCTGGTGATTACGGTTAAGATGTATTTCGGCGGGCCCACCTAAATTAAAAAAAAAAAAAACTGAAATACACCGATAATNCTGATGTACAACAATAGTTCATTAATAGTTGTAATAGGTCATAAAGACTGTACTTGATTTCTATGAAGGCAATAGTCTGCAATAAACGTCGTGGACGATGGTTGTCTGCTTGTCGTGGAGGTTGTAGTCGAAAGTCGTGGTTGCAGTTGGTCATGTTGGTTGTAGTTTGTTGCTTTATAAGCATTGGTTAGCCACAGAAGTCATAATATGGAGCTGTAAGAGTTGTGGATCATTTAGGTCATGGTTTGTCATGCATGTGTGTAGTAGTGAGCTGCAACAACAGCCTTATGCCACATAAGCGGGAGGCGAGAACTGCATGAGGCCCATAGTTGGTCACGTAAGTCATAGTGAAGAGCTACGATGAGAGAACTTTAGGAGCTTTGAGAAAGTCACCTTATGTGGGGTGATTGTTAAGATGCCTTTGGGGCGTGTCGTTACATAAATCTTAAGGGCGCGTCGATGCACCATATTTGAGACATATCATTGCATAGTATTTGGGGCTCATCGTTGTACCATATTCGAGGCTCGTCGTTGCACCGTATTTTAAGTGTGTTGGTACATAGTCTCCAAGGTGCGTTGTTGCACCATATTTGGGGTGTATAATTACACCATATTTGGTACACATGGTTCTTTTGCAGGGTGCTTCATTAATCCGCAACGTGAGTCGAAATTCCACAGCGCGCTTTGTGACAAGCAAGGTGAGGGTGTAGGTGGTCGACAATAGCCGAAGAGCGGTGGTCGACGACTGCAGGAACATGTGGTGCTAACTATACTTTCAACATATAACGACGCACTTCAGCTCCTTCTCCTTGGTCCAAGGTCTAAAGTATTTTTCCCTTGTTCATGAAGGGGGTTGGGGTCTACTTATAGAACCTGTGAGTATAGAGTCGTGGAGAGACCTTCCAAATAAGAAGCGAATCCTGACCACTCCATCAGGCTGCTTAGAGAGANACTCCTTCTCCTTGGTCCAAGGTCTAAAGTATTTTTCCCTTGTTCATGAAAGGGGTTGGGGTCTACTTATAGAACCTGTAAGTATAGAGTCGTGGAGAGACCTTCCAAATAAGAAGCGAATCCTGACCACTCCATCAGGCTGCTTAGAGAGATTTTCTTAATCGGTCGACGTTCAGTGATTTAAGTGTCATAATGTTGTCAGTATTGAGTGCTCTTGGGTTCATTCAATTCTTTTTTTTCTAGACACTTAATTTGACTATAAGCTTGACAATTTGGAATCATTTTGTCTTCCCAATTGGGCACNGTTTTCTTAATCGGTCGGCGTTCAGTGATTTAAGTGTCATAATGTTGTCAGTATTGAGTGCTCTTGGGTTCATTCAATTTTTTTTTTCTAGACACTTAATTTGACTATAAGCTTGACAATTTGGAATCATTTTGTCTTCCCAATTGGGCACTAAAAACTTCCAAAAATGGTTTAACAACTTGATCTGAGCTTGATTTGAATATGATTCAACCAAATTTTCAGTTTGACTCTAAGTCTGTTGAAATAAGAGTTCTAGATAATTTTTAATTGATATTTGAATGTTCCCTGCTCAAAAAAATTATGAGATCCGTGCTAAACATCTCGTTATTCATATCAAATGATAAATTTTAATAATGACTTATGAGTATCTGCTAGGGTGCATTTTATTCTTTAAAAATTAATAATAAAAAAAATAATTTTGAAGTCATATTAAAGAGGTTGTACATGATAAATGTAAAATTTAACCTTAACTATTATACATGGAAATACATTAAAATAAATTTATGTATGTAAACTCCCATGAACACCACAGCTAAAGTCATAGTTTAACATTTTCTGGAACCTTCCATGTCNCCGCATGAACACCACAGCTAAAGTCATAGTTAACATTTCTGGAAGCTTCCATGTCTTGAATACCAAGAGAATTACTGTTTCTTGAACAGCAAGAAAGATACCCTGGCCAGTCCAAGGAACGAAACCAGCCGGGAGAGGGAGAGGGAGAGGGAGGGAGGGAGGGAGACGGAGAGCACCCATAAAGGCTGAAAATGGATCGGGAGGGCGGCATAAGGAGGAGGATATCGCGGGGGATGATTCCAGTTCNCTTCCATGTCTTGAATACCAAGAGAATTACCGTTACTTGAACAGCAAGAAAGATTACCCGGCCAGTCCAAGGAACGAAACAAGCCGTGAGAGAGGGAGAGGGAGAGGGAGAGGGAGGGAGGGAGGGCGAGTACCCATAAAGGCTGAAAATGGATCGGGAGGGCGGCATAAGGAGGAGGATATCGCGGGGGATGATTCCAGTTCTTGCTTTGCACGTTGGTACTGAATACTACCGGCTCCGGCGAAAGCCTCCGGTGACGGCGGGGCTCATCCTCGCCAATACCCTGATTTATCTCCGCCCCGGAACCCTCGACCGCATTCTCCCCACTATTGACGAGGTCTGGTTCAACCCCCATCTAATAGTCAAGGTACCCTCCTATTCTATTCGCTTCTTCTGTCAAAGCTAATTTTGATGAATAGTAGTCAATTCTCCCAGCGTAAAGTGGCATGTGTTTGTTCGATTTATGCGGTCTTGTATTTCTGGTAGGTAATTTGGTTCTTGCGAAATGCATCTGTAATGTATGCAATGTGATATGGAATCATGTTATCAACGACGGAGAAAGTGAATGGGTCTGGAGATTACTTTTCTGGTAGTTATGTTGTTATGAAATAAAAATTTAGCGGGCTTTGGTACTTGCAATTGTAGTGTTCGGGAATCCTTCGATAAAATATCAATTATAAGTCTCATGGCTTAAAATTGACTAATGTCTGATGATAGTTTATTTATTTATTTATTTATTCTTTGCATATGATCATTAGGTGCTGAAGAATGATTATTGTCTCGAGAAATTCTAATGATTTAAATAAAATCATTAGCCATTCTTATGACATTCCTAAAACAAATGATTTATTTGTTTATTTAGTAAATCCAAGATGCAGCCAAACACCCCCAAAATCCAGTAAATCCGGATTTAGTAAATCCAGTTAAACTAAATCCAAATTTTATGTGTGGTATTATCTCCATTAAAACTACTTTAATTTGCAATTTGTGTTTGGCATTTGTTTCAGGATTTCATTTGCTTTGCTGACAAATATGGCTGCAGCCAGTAGAGTAGGGCGAAATGCATAAGGACTTTTTAAATTGTTCCTACTCATCGTTTGATCTCAATAGTTTGATCGTGGCACGCCTAAATACATCGGTTCGCAGAAACCAATCATTCAAATATGCCTTCTTCTTCACTCATTTTTTTCCAGTTTGCCCTTTTAAAGGGAAAAGTAAGCGAAAAGATTTTTTATACATCAATCTTCAATAAAGCAAATCGATAGTCCAATTTCTTTCGAACTTACAATTTAGTTCCTAGAATAATAATTGAAATCATGAACTCATTCAAATGTGGGATGAAAATCTTTCTCTGGTGAAAAAAGCAAATCTCAATAGTTTGATCGTGGCACGCCTAAATACATCGGTTCGTAGAAACCAATCATTCAAATATGCCTTCTTCTTTACTCATTTTTTTCCAGTTCGCCCTTTTAAATGGAAAACTAAGCCAAAAGACTTTTTAGACATCAATCTTCAATAAAGCAAATCTATACTCCAATTTCTTTCGAACTCACAATTTAATTCATGGAATAATAATTGAAATCATGAACTCATTCAAATGTGGGATAAAAATCTTTCACCAGTGAAAAAAGCAAAATTTTCACTGGTGGTCTTCAATTCTAACTAAAGGATGGCACGACCAAATTTACCTTCCTTGATAGTTTCTAGTAGGATTGGAGCAGAAGGATGAGAAGATGGGAGTATTTGTGGTCTCTATATGCAACGATCTCCTACTGGCATTCCTTGCTAGCTCTAATAGGGACTGTATCGTGAGGATTCGTTGACGAAGACAATGGTTTTGGGCGAAACAGGGAGAGAGGGAGTGATGTAGGCGAGGTTTCGGACTCTGGAGACCACAGAGGCAACATGTGACGAGGCTCGAGCAGTCTTATCCTTTGATTTTCTTCTCCAGCATTATTCTTCTTCTTTGCAACTGCGAGCTATGAAGGAAGGAAGTCTTCTGTCATGGAAGGATAAAAAAGCACGTCGTCCTTAAATCCACCTTAGGATGAGAAAGCACGTCGTCCTTAGTAAATTTGAGATTTATGTAACGTCAGATGAAACTTTTGGATTTAACTAGGCGGAGGCATTTGGCGGACAAAAAAGATGATTGGTGGATTTACATTAAATATCGACGAAAATCTACCTTAGTAAATCCTACTTGAATTAAATTTAAGATGCAGCCAAACAGCCCCTAAATATGATGAGAAGAATCTGGCTGAGCATCAAATTGTTGTTGAATGAAATAATTTTTCTACTCCCTTTCACCGTATTTAATTATTTTATTTCAAACACTTCATCAAAATTAGTTAACTAGGGTGGCATTGTTGTGATAGAATTATAATAAGATTATAGATTATTGTTATATATCAACAAACTGGTGTACAAACATGACCTTTAAATTCATGAAATGAATCTTTTTGCTATAAAAGGGTATTGTTATGCAGTTGTGATGTATATATTAAACTCTACTCAATACCGACAATGGTGAGTGCTTCATGCATTGGATATGCATTGTATACCAATAAATTCATATGTTTACAAAGGTATATTAGTAAAATTTTCTACCTTTATAAATGCTACTCCCGCTATGCTCCAGTACATTAATTTTTAGTGTTTCTAATGTTATCATACATGCATCTGATTATTTTCATTTCTGTAAGATCTTACTATGGCTTTGTTAATCAAACAATTCTCTCATCTCTCAATATCCTCCAAATATCAATTGGCATTTCATTTTAACGTAAAGTTGTCTCTTTGTTCTTTTAATCAAAACCTAGTGAACTTACATTTTGTTGATGAATCTATTGTATTCTTTCATGCTTATATTCATTTTGTTATTTTGAAGATTTTTGTCCCTTTCAACTTTCATTTAAATTGTTCATCTTTATTAAGGTCCTGAAATTTTCACTACTACTATGTTTATTATGATTAAATGGTTTTAATTTTTTTTCTTTACTTAAGTAATGTATATCTCATTTTCTTTCCTTGCATTGTGCCTTGTCTGCCACAGGCAATCATTGAGAGCTTTAGGCTGAGTTTGCTAACCCACTCTGCCCCTCTTTTGTAAACTTTTTATTTTTTACAATTATTGAATATTTTGATAGATTTTTCTTTTGTCTCGTTGTTTAAACCTGATAGCTTCCTAAGGCATATAGTTCACCTATGTTTCTCCGTAAATTGAGTTCTATCTCAAGTTTCTCTTTCAATCCTTCACATGCGTGATCAAAAACTTATGCTAATAAATGTTATGGATGGGTACACATACCACATAAGCTTTACTAAGCCTACTACGTGCTTTCTCAATTTTTGTTGCATTATATCATTAAAAAAATTCAAATAATAGTCTCTCTTTTAATTAATTTATTTTTTTTACATTCTCACACCATCATTAAGTCTTCTACTTATAAAATGCATTTTTGAGGCTATCCTGTAACTTTTTATGGTAATCCTTTTGATGCAATAAAAAATTTTAAACCCATATATTTTAGTTTAATTTTAAAGTTTCTCTTTATTAATTTATCTTAAAAGGTTAATAACAACATGGCGTAACCTAGGACAAACCCTAGGAAGAAGGGAAGAAGACATGATAATTTTGTTATGATTTTTTAGCAAAGATGAATACTAAATAATGCCACACCTTACAACCACCATTATCTAAACTAACTATAACTTGTATATTAACTACTTGATGTAACACTAGATGACATAATAATAAAGTTTATCACTATTGATTTTCAATTAAATGCTAATATCAGGTCACTCATGCTTCTGCCATTACACCCATGCCTACCACGATGGTTCGTACTACATCACACCATATATTTTAACCTTGACAATTTATGTTTAATTAATGATTTATTATGACAATATTTTATGCAAATAATATACAGAGATAAA
Source organism: Phalaenopsis hybrid cultivar (assembly GCA_002079205.1). Lineage (NCBI taxonomy): Eukaryota > Viridiplantae > Streptophyta > Magnoliopsida > Asparagales > Orchidaceae > Phalaenopsis > Phalaenopsis hybrid cultivar. The sequence continues at coordinate 628,192 of JXCR01089981.1, forward strand.
TAATTGCTTAGTTATGTTATCCATCTTTCTCATAAAGCTATCTTATAATCAATGAATAGATTTTTTCCTTATTTCAAAGCAATATATTTCTAATTTATTGGTTTTAATGTTGAATTTTATTTTTTGCTTCTTAAGTATGTATTTACAAATGCAATTGTTGATCTCCTGTGAACCTCTTAGATCTTTGGTCTTGATTTTCCCCTTTTTGACTCACTGTAGCCCTAAGTCTATAGAACTTTCTAATGCCCCTTCATATTTGAGTGGTCGATTCTATATCCAAGCAATCCGAAGAAATGCTAGAGAGATGTGTATAGTTCACACTCAATATATATGGAACCTAATACCTTGTGTAGCTCTCAAAATTGGAATTCATCCTAATTGGGATAGAATTTAGTAAGCAGATAAAATGAGATTTTGTCATTTTAAATCAAAACCAATAGACTACATACAAGCTTAAAATAAGTCAACTGGCCTATAATATTAAGTTGAAACCTTAGTTGTGTTAATTAGATAAAAAAAGAAGAAGTTTTGACATGATTTTCATCTCAAAAGTCAACTGGCCTATAATATTAAGTTGAAACCTTAGTTGTGTTAATTAGATAAAAAAAGAAGAAGTTTTGACATGATTTTCATCTCAAATTGCAAGGAGGGTAAAAAATACTATTATATTAGTACTTAAAGGAGTCATAATTAACTCTTTTGTTATATCCATTCAAGTAGGAAATTTCGCTACCATTCAATGGACACTTTGGATATGTGAAAATCAGCTCCATAATTCAAGCGAGGAATGAGAAAGTTAAGGCTAAATTCAAGCCAAATCTCCTAAAAGGAGGGTGGCTGATGAAGAAGAATTTTAAAGGAATTAGATAACTCTTCCCAATTAATTTCTTAAACTCGACCCCCTACTCTTTCTCTATCTCTTGGCCATTCAAATCAAGAATAGAATACATTCAAGGAACATTCTCCCACATGTCATAGGGCACTTACTATACCAAGATATATCAGTGATTTTAATTTGAATTGCTAAATTAATCTTGTATTGTCTTTCAACCAAAAATATTCTTATAAAAATACCACCAAATTCTTTTAGATTATGATTTTTGTATTTGAGCCAATATCAATATGAGTTGTTTGAGCCTAAGTGCATTCCAATCTAGTTGTCATGTAAGAACACCTCTGAACCATAGATAATTATATTCATATTTCTGGACTCTATTCAATTTAAATTGAATTTCTTTTGTCTTTATTTTGAGAGGATGGGTGTCATACTATTATCTTAGTCTACTTTGGATTGAGAGGATTCAAGTTTTGTTCATTACTCAAACTCCCTTGATTCATCATTATCTTAGTTCCTTGTCGTAAGCAGAATGGATTCACCATTTTCCCCTAGGACAATGAAGTTATGAGTTCTTGGTTGGGTTTACAATTTATTTTTATCGATGTGCTCCATACACAAACCCAAATTTTCATTACCAATCAGAATTCATTTTGGTTCTTAAATGAGAGTGCTCTTGTGTTCACACTTGAGATGTAATTAATAATGAATGCTTACATTAATGAGAAATCTTTATTCTCTGAGTCTAAAAATAAAATCTAAATGACGCATTTTATCTATATAAAATAATTAGGAAATCAAATAATTTGCCCTTGAACACCTTAGAATCAAAAGACTAAATCTTTTTAAGTTTGCGAGGCACTACCAAAGCCTACAAAAACATCAAATGCCAATGTTGCTATGAAATTAAACATCAGATGCCAGTATATATTTCTCATCAAGGGTTTGTTTGGAAGAACTTTCTCATTAAGTTGCTTTTTGAGATTGTCATCGCGGCTATGCTTGATTGTTACTTTTTTACTGCTTTATAAATTTTTTTGGGGTGGAAAACTACTTTTTATAACTACATATGTTAAAGTATGATACTTCTAAGAAAATTAGCCACCAAATTTCTAGAAAAAAAAAGTTGTTAAAATTTGCTCAAACCCCTATTGTCTTATGGCTACATGATTAGAGTTGTTAAAATGACTCTTTGTTCGTGAACAGCTCGTGTTCGGCTCGTTAAGCAAACGAGTCGAACACGAACAAACTTTTTGGGCTCGNATATAACACCCTCTTCATAGGCTTCTCGAATGGAATGACAGTCCACTTCAATGTGTTTCGTGCGTTCATGAAAAACAGGATTTGCAGCAATCTGGATAGCACTAGTATTATCTGCATGAAGAGAAGTAGACTCAAACTGAGGAAAACCAAGCTCAGCCAGCACTCCACGAAGCCAAATGATTTCAGAACAAGCAGAGGACATAACGCGATATTCTGATTCAGTAGATGACTTAGACACTCGATCTTGTTTCTTGCTCTTTCAAGAGATTAACGAGTTGCCGAGAAACGTGCACCATCCAGTAATAGATCTGCGTGTATCAGAACAACCAGCCCAATCAGCATCACTATAGGCTGTTAAGGTGATAGGAGACTTTACAGAAAAGAACAAACCACGATGAGAAGTACCTTTCANTACATATATACATACATATATACAGATGGGGGACTCTCTTAAAGGTGATCATTATGATTATTATTAACTTTATTTTATGAATTCTTATTTTCTATCATTTTCTGTCTACTTTTAGAAACCTTTCATACAGACCTCCTAGTTTTGTTTGAAATTTTGCTATGCTTTGTCATCACTTATTTTCATTTAGGTATTTGAAAGGTTGCTACAATTTAGATGTGATAACTTGATTTGAGAATGTGCGACTTGTCATACAATTGAGGAAACTAAAGGTCACCAAACGTTTCAGTCTCGATTACACTAATTCAGTAATGGCTTACTGGACAAATATTTATGTAATGATAGTAATAGAGGGAGCCTACTGGGGGCTGACAATATTTTGAGCAAATAGGCTGAATACATTTTCCTTTGCTTTCATTCCAATAAATAGTAGTTTGTACAATCTATTTTAGGTACATAATTTCAGTTTAATCTAATTTAAGTAACTGAATTAATACATATTCATAATCTAAATATTCAGCTAAAAAGGAGAGAATCCGTGCAAATATAATATTTCATTCTTTGCATTATTGCGAAGCAGGAAACTCTTTATTATGATTTCTTTTATTTCTGATTGATACCCCCTTCAAAATGATGTTGGCTGATCAAGAAGCATCAATTTGTTGACAAGATACTGATGACGCTGTCGAGATAGAGCTTTAGTAAATATATCAGCCGTTTGAAGATCAGAAGTGATATGAGGAAGAGATATAACACCCTCTTCATAGGCTTCTCGAATGGAATGACAGTCCACTTCAATGTGTTTCGTGCGTTCATGAAAAACAGGATTTGCAGCAATCTGGATAGCACTAGTATTATCTGCATGAAGAGAAGTAGACTCAAGCTGAGGAAAACCAAGCTCAGCCAGCACTCCACGAAGCCAAATGATTTCAGAACAAGCAGAGGACATAGCGCGATATTCTGATTCAGTAGATGACTTAGACACTCGATCTTGTTTCTTGCTCTTCCAAGAGATTAACGAGTTGCCGAGAAACATGCACCATCCAGTAATAGATCGGCGCGTATCAGAACAACCAGCCCAATCAGCATCACTATAGGTTGTTAAGGTGATAGGAGACTTTGCAGAAAAGAACAAACCACGATGAGAAGTACCTTTCAAATATCGAATAATACGTCGAACTGCAGCTAAATGAAAATGTGTAGGGGCTTGCATAAATTGACTAACTTGTTGCACAGCAAATGAAATATCGGGACGCGTAATAGTCAGATAATTGAGACTGCCGACCAGTTGTCTATATAGAGATGGTTCAGATAGAAAGTCACCATCATTCTGTTGATATTTGACATTTACCTCCAAAGGGGTATCAGTAGAGCGACCATCTTGAAGACCAGCCAAAGCAATGAGTCCCTTCGTATAGTTGTGCTGATGAAGAAAAATACCAGTGGCAGAAGAGTGAACCTCGAGTCCTAAGAAATAAGTTAATGACCCTAAATCTTTCATATGAAAAGAACCCTGAAGACGTTTTTGTAGCTGAGACATCAATTGATTATCAGATCCTGTGATGACAATATCATCAACATATACTAATAACAAAACAATTCCCTTGTTAGTCTTGCAAAGAAATAATGATGAATCGTACTGGCTTTGAATAAAAGAGAAACTATGAAGGGTATTGTGAAATTTTTCAAATCAGGCCCGTGGAGCCTGTTTCAAACCGTATAGGGACCGTTTGAGCTTACAAACATCATGTAAAGGTGTAGAAAATAAGCCTGGAGGAGGAGTCATATAGACGTCTTCTTTGAGATTCCCATGTAAGAATGCATTCTTAACATCCATCTGCTTTAAGGACCAGCCTTTAGATGCAGCAATCGATAACACCAGTCGGACAGTTGTCATTTTAGCCACAGGTGCAAATGTTTCGTCATAATCAATCCCGTATTCCTGTCGATTGCCAAGAGCTACCATTCTTGTCTTATATCTGTCGAGAGAGCCATCAGATTGGAGTTTAAGAGAATAAATCCATTTACAACCAATGGGTTTAACGTTTGTAGGGCATGAAATAATATCTCAGGTGTGATTGTCTTGAAGTGTCTGAAGTTCCTCTTTCATGGCTTTGACCCAGCAAGTATGTTTAACAGCTTGAAAATAAGAGGTAGGAACAGTAGTATTAGTTAAAATTGCAGAATACCCATATCTATCTGGAGGACGGATACGTCGGGTTGATCGTCGAATACTTAGTGAAGCAATTTCTTGATTAGGGTCGGGGAGGATTGAAGGTGAAGAGGGCAGGCGTCGTGTGTAGACAATTTATGGTTTGAACCGTTTATCAGCAGAAGGATTATCAAATTGTGGAAGTATAACTGTATCTGATGTGGACATATGATGTTGAAAGTAATATTCATGTTCAAAGAAAATCACATTTCGAGAACCATCGACTATTAATCGAATCATAACATACAAAACCTTTATGATTAGGACTGTACCCTATAAAGGCACATCGAACTGACTATGCTGCCAATTTATGACGTTCATGAGCAGGTAGATGAACAAAACAAACACATCCGAAAGTATGTAGCGAATGATAATTAGAGTGTTTATCAAAAACTCGATAGTAGAGAGACTCATACTTCAATTGTTGAGATGGTAAGCAATTAATGAGATAAACTGCAGTAGATAAAGCTTCAGTCCAAAATTTAGCTGGAACAGAAGATTCTATCAGTAATGTGCGCACGGTATCCAATAGATGTCGATTTTTCCGTTCAGCAAGTCCATTTTGCTGCGGTGTATAGAGACATGACCGTTGTGAAACGATCCCTTTGTTCTGAAGAAATGTTTGAAACTCATGAGACATGTATTCACCGCCATTGTCAGAACGTAAGGTTTTAATGCGAGCGGAGATTTGAGTTTCAACATATGCTAGAAACGTTTGGAATGCAGTAAATACTTCTGTTTTGGCACGTAAAAAATAGATCCAAGTAAATCAACTGTAATTATCAATAAATGTCACAAAATATCTATATTGAGCATGTGAATTAACAGGTGTAATTCCCCAAACATCACTATGAATAATTTCAAAATATTTATTGGCACGACTGCCTGAAATTGGAAAATGTAATGTCTTACTTTTTCCAAGTTTACAAACATAACAATCAACTATTAAACTTTTATCTGTATAAAAAACACCATTTTTATGTAAATGCTTCAACATCATATTATTTGGATGACCTAGTCTTTTATGTCAGATGTCTGCCTTATTCTCAACAACTGAAGATGCTAATGAAATATTCTGAGGAACAGTAAATTGTAATGGAAACAGTCTGCCCACTTTAGGCCCCTTCGCTATCACCTTCCCCGACACCTGATCCTGCACAATACAACCATCACGAGAAAAATGTACTTCACAGTTATTATCCACAATTTGACCAACAGAGAGTAAGTTAGTAGATAATTTAGGAGAAACCAAAACATGTTTGAATGATGAGTTAATATCACCAACTGTCGTGATTGGAATGTTATTTCAATTAGCAACCTGAATATGTTGAGTACCAGTGTACGGTCGTTGGTTATGCAATAGCTCAGTTGTGCTAGTCATATGATTTGTGGCGCCTGAATCAACAAACCAAGGAGAAGTAACTGAAGAAATAGTTTTACCTTTCCCTTGAAGGCTGAGAGCAGAAAATGCAGAGAGAATCATCTGTTGAACCATATAGGGTGGGACAGTTGATTGATTATTGTCAGCAACAGTAGAAGTCGAGGCAGGATTGTCAGATACCGTGGCATAAAGTGTTTGTGGTTTGCGATGCTGATTGTCAAGGCATTCATGAGTCTACTTCTCTTCATGAAGTGCTCGTGGTTTGCGATTTTGGGGTCATGTTGGGCATTCCGTAAGAGTATGTTCTTTTTGCTTGCAATAATTACAGACTTTATTTTTACAATTCCGTGCAATATGACCAAATTTCTTGCAGCTGTAGCACTGCACTGGCCCCTTCCCTTTGGTCTTAACAGTATATGCAACATTAATTATTTCTGATGATCCACCTGTTGTACTGATCGTAGCTTGTGTTGTCAATCTTTGCTCTTCACGCAGTAATTGCCCAAAACAAACATCCAAACATGGAACAGGATCTCTGTTCAGCAACCCAGCTCGAGCAGTTTCAAATTCAGGTCTCAGTTTCATCAAGAACTGATCACGACGACTTTCTTCATGAATGGCTTGAAGACTGGTTAAGTTCTCCTTTGATACTTTAGCATAGATAATATCAGTATATTCGCTCCATAAATTTAAAAAATCAGAATAGTATTGTTCGATTGAAAGATTACCCTGACTAAAATTACTCATGTCAAGTTCCAATTGGAAGCGTTTTGCAGAATTATCTTGATTATAAACACGTTTCAGATATTCCCACATTTCTTTAGCTGTTTCAAAGGATCGTAAATTGTTCACCATATGAGCCTCAATAAATCCCAAAATCCAGGAAACAATCTGTGCATCCTTTGCTTCCCATTGACCAAGATCTTTTGTCTCAATAGGGGCTGGGGTAGATCCATCAATATAACCCCAAAGCTCCTTCCCTTTTAAGAACATTCTGAGTTGAAATTCCCATGTGGCATAATTCTTTCCCGTAAATTTGATAAGTAAGATTTCAGAAGACATTTTAAAATAAATAAAATTCAAATCCAAGGGCTAGGTCTTGACGATCGATCGAACGATCGGGAGAGATCGAGGCACGGTAGATGCGAAGGACTTCAAGCGAACGGCAGATGCGAAGATCGCGGAGTGGATGCAGGATGAACGGATTGTTCAGAGATGTCTGCACGGTGTCTCTGAATGCAGGATGCGAAGAAAATGCAGGGTCGCGGAGTGGATTGAGGCACGAGACTCGGCAGATGCGAAAATCGCGGAGTGGTGCAGGACGATCGAACGAACGATCGGGAGAGATCAATCGCGGAGCAGATGCAAAGAACGAAGATCGAACGAGCTGCAGATGCGACGATCGAACGAGCGGGAGCGAACGGCAGATGTCCGCACCAGAGCGAGAAGTCCAGAGATGTCCGCACCAGAGCAAGCGGAGAAGTCCGGAGATGCCGTACCAGTCGTAAACTCAGCACCAGATGTCCGATCGATGGCGATCGGCTTGAAGCAGCTGTAGAACTCAAACAAAGCAGACGAAGATTCCGCAGAACTCAAAGACAAGAACGACCTCTCCGGTGAGGAAGTTGTCGAAGATGCCGAACAAAGATAACAAAGGCTAAAATTTCAAGGATTCAGGCTCTGATACCATGACAATATTTTGAGCAAATAGGCTGAATGTCTTTTCCTTTGCTTTCATTCCAATAAATAGTAGTTTGTACAATCTATGTTAGGTACATAATATTCAGTATAATCTAATTTAAGTAACTGAATTAATACATATTCATAATGTAAATATTCAGCTAAAAAGGAGAGAATCCGTGCAAATATAATATTTTCTTCTTTGCATTATTGCGAAGAAGGNCCGAAGATGCCGCACCAGAGGAGAAGTCCAGAGATGTCCGCACCAGAGCGAGCGGAGATGCCGCACCAGAGCGAGCAGAGATGTCCACGCTCACCGCACCAGTCGTAAACTTAGCACTAGAGGTCCGATCGAAGGCGATCGGCTTGAAGCAGCTGTAGAACTCAAACAAAGCGGACGAAGATTCCGCAGAACTCAAAGACAAGAACGACCTCTCCAGTGAGGAAGCTGTCGAAGATGCCGAACAAAGATAACAAAGGCTAAAATTTCAAGGATTCAGGCTTTGATACCATGATAATATTTTGAGCAAATAGGCTGAATGCCTTTTCCTTTGCTTTCATTCCAATAAATAATAGTTTGTACAATTTNCTTATTCCTGATTGATAGGGGCTTGGTGTTTTTGACATATGGGAAAATTTATTGACTCATGCCTTACTAGGATCAGTATTCTTTTTTTTTTTTTAAACCGTAGAAAGGTTTTTTCTTTTCTGTTAGGTTGCTTTCTTCAATTAAAAGGTTTATTAATTTCTATTAGTCTCCTATTCTATTTCATGGAACATAATGTTCATGTATAAGAAAAGTTAGGCAAAATCTTTAAATAGTCGGGGTTTCTTCAGTAAAGATTATAGTACGTTTAGGTATGTTTTGGAACAACCTTACCAGGAGTGATCAAGGAAAACCTACAAACTACATTCTCTTTCGTTGTTGTTCTACATTTTCATCCCTTAACCCATTTCAACCCACCTTGTAGGGCTAGATTAAGGTTTTAGAACTAGATTTAGAAATCTAGAGGGAGATTGAGAGAATCCTTTAGGGAAGGGAATGGTGGTTGGTGGATTGATAGTGATTTGGGGGCCTTACAGTAGATAGCAAGACCATGGGTAGAGATTTAACTTTGGTATCTTAAATTCATCAAGGCATCTCTAGTAATTTAGCTAAACATATGGTGCAGAAGAATGCCGAAAAACTGTACCATTGTAGAGCTGTAACTATACTTTTACTTGCCATATGCTATGCAAAATTGTTCAGTATCATCCTGCATTGTTTTCATTAGCATTATTTTTGTTTTACGGCCAGTGTTATATTTGTCATATGTTTCCCTAAGAAAACTTTTTTGTTCATTTCTATCATGAATTTTAATCATTTTCCCTAGTTATTTAATTCTTGAATAGACCTTCCAAATTTGGAAGGCTTATTTAATACTGTTAATCATGAACTTGAACTCTTGATCTCTGTCTGTGCAGTATGGGGACCTAAAACGCTTTTTCTTGTCAGCTTTCTACCACATGAGTGAATCCCATCTAGTTTATAACATGATGTCCCTCTTGTGGAAGGGGATTCAGCTGGAAACCTCGATGGGAAGCGTGGAATTTACTTCAATGCTAGCAGCACTACTTACTCTCTCCCAAGGAATCACTCTACTTCTTGCCAAAAGCTTACTGCTCTTCTTTGACTATGAAACAGCATATTACAACCAGTTTGCTGTGGGGTTTTCTGGCGTTCTATTTGCCATGAAAGTTGTTTTGAATTCTGAATCAGATGACTTGACATCTCTAAATGGTCTCCTGATCCCAGCTCGTCACGCTGCGTGGGCGGAATTGATTCTCATCCAGTTGTTTGTTCCTGGTGTCTCTTTCCTTGGTCATCTTGGTGGAATTCTAGCTGGACTCCTCTATCTAAAGCTGAGGAGGTCGTATAGCGGTCCTGATCCACTTGCAGCATTGATGAGGCATACAGCTGCGGTTGTGAGCTGGCCTGTGAAGTTTCTGAGAAGCTTGATTGGGTGGCCAACTCGGCGAATATCAGGAAGGGGTACAGTTGGAAGCAGACGGCCTGTTCGAAGGGTATATGATGTGTGGAGATGTGCTTCTTGCACATATGACAACTCTGCTTTGGCAGATGTATGCGAGATGTGTGGCACAGAGAGGCTGGGTAACGGGTTTACTGCACCTATGTTGTCAAATGGTAATNCGAGATGTGTGGCACAGAGAGGCTGGGTAACGGGTTTACTGCACCTATGTTGTCAAATGGTAATNTGAGATGTGTGGCACAGAGAGGCTGGGTAACGGGTTTACTGCACCTATGTTGTCAAATGGTAATGTTGAGCTCAGCTTAGAGGAGGTAAGGAGGCGGCGGCTTGAAAGATTCGGTAGATGACATTCTAAATTTCTAATTTGTGCAAGGCACTTCTCTTGTTCTGCAGTTTTACCTGTTCGTTTCATTTGAATAGTAATAGCTCTGCAGAAATTCGAGCCTTTTGGTTTTAGCTATTCCCTCCTAGCCAGTCAGAGTTTCTGGCTGAGGTTAAATATGCTTTCTGTTACTTNAAAGATTCGGCAGATGACATTCTAAATTTCTAATTTGTGCAAGACACTTCTCTAGTTCTGCAGTTTTACCTGTTCGTTTCGTTTGAATGGTAATAGCTCTGCAGAAATTCGAGCCTTTTGGTTTTAGCCATTCCCTCCTAGCCAGTCAGAGCTTCTGGCTGAGGTTAAATATGCTTTCTGTTACTTCAAAGTGGATGATCTACATTCTCCTGCCTTATGGAAAAAAGGCAGGTAATTGCTTTACTGTAAAATAATTTCTTAAGTAGTTTCTAGTCTTATAACTGTCATCTTCATATCCTACAGCGAAATGAATAGTTTTATTAAGAAATGTTCATACTTCCTATCTGGTAAATTTGTTAAGTCGCTCGGCAACATGAATGTGGTTTATTGTTTGTTAAAATTGCACCATGACACTGCAGCTTTTGACATTTTGTTAAAGTAATTTCTTAAGTAGTTTCTAGTCCTATACCTTTCATGTCCATATCCTACAGCGAAATGAATATTTTTATTAAGAAATGTGCACACTGCAGCTTTTGACACTTCCTATTTGGTAAATTTGTTGAGTCGCTTGGCAACATGAATGCCGTTTATTATTTGCTAAAATTGCACCATAACACTGCTGCTTTTGACATTTTGGGGGGTTAAATATTAATATTTCCTTGTTAAATATTAATCTCTGTATGATTGTGGCAATAGTGTTTTGAAATTTTGTTTTGTTTTTGTTTGAATGCTGTTTCTGTTATGTTTAATGTCTCACACATTCAACCTAAGCATCTAATGGCTCCCTTGGTTTATTATATAAGACTTTGGATGTGGGCCATTAAAACATTTGGTTGGAGAGGAAAAAAGGGAAGTGTACAATGGTTTGTTTTACGTTTTAACTTTTTGACTTTGGCTTATGTGATTTGAAGTCACATATATTTAAATAATATAATTTGTGATATAATATGTTATTCTATTCATTAGATACTCATACATAATGTTTATTTTTTCTCTTTTCCGCAGTGGGGACTATTCGCTCTGCAATCATAACAAAAAATGTAAGACAAATGGATTGATGTCTTTTATTGTTGGATCAATTTTCTATGACTCTTAAATTGCAGTCGGTGTGCTTCTCTATAGAATCATTTGCACCTTCTTAATTTATCTCAATTTTTTTGGATTTGTTCTTGTTTTTGAAATGCCTCATGAAGATTTATATTTACATCCTCTCTTAAAAATTATTAGATTATAAAGATAATCCCTAGCCGTTGTTACTTATTATTTGCTCTTGTTCCCTTATAATGTAACTCCTATTTAGTTTTATTTTCTTTCCCTTATTGTTTTATTTTGATTTATTTTTTTCTTTCATTATGTCTATTGTAATTGGGTTTAAATACCCCTTCTCCTATAGATAATTTCGTGCTGCTCTATTTCAAATCTCAACATGACACCATATCCTTGGCTCTAACCCTAGAGGTTCCACCCTAGCCTACTGGCAGCCACCTTCCAGCCAGGCTCCTTATTCAGTTGTGGTTCTTATCTACCGTAGTTCATATTGTCGCAGTTCCCTTCAACTGCAGTTCGTATCTACTGCAATTCACAGCCTTGTCGCTAAGCTACTTTCTGCTAAGAAGCCTAATCTGTTGCTCCTCTAGTTGGCTGCCCTACAGGAACTATCTGCCATTTTCCTTCCAACCACTGGTCGGCTGCCTTTCAACCTGTTTTGTCGGTTGTTGTTCTAGAAGTTTTTTCAGCCACTGGACATCCCTCTTGCCAACCTTTTCTATTTCTCTACAACCCAACATCAGTTTTGACTCTTTTGGAAGTATGTCGGATTCCTTCACCATTGAACCTTTTACTGACAGGTGTGCATGAGTACACTGGAGGATCGTTACCAACCTCAATCACTTTACAAATCAGAGGATAAGTAACCAAATGAATTTCTTAATCACATCCTATAACAGAACGAGTCTCCAATGGTCCCTAGGGCTGTAAAAGAACCGAGCTTGAGCGAGCTCAAGCTTGGCTTTTGTTCGGCTCGTTCGAGATTGCTCTTATTTGAAATCAGCTCATGTTTGAACTTAGCTCGTGAACAGTGTGTTCGTGTTTGACTCGATTTAAATATTCTTGTTCATGTTCCACTCGCATTCGGTAAATTTGTTAAGTTGCTTGGCAACATGAATGTCGTTTATTGTTGGCTAAAATCGCACCATGAAACTGCCGCTTTTGACATTTTGGTGCGTTAAAGATTAATATTTTCTTGTTAAATACTAATCTCTATTTGATTGAGGCAATAGTGTTGTGAAATTTTGTTTTGTTTTTGTTTGAATGTTGTTTCTGCTGTTTAATGTCTTTCACATTCAACCTAAGCATCTAATGGCTCCCTTGGTTTATTATATAAGAGGAGTTTGGATGTGGGCCAATGAAACATTTGGTTGGAAAGGCAAAAAGGGAAGTTTAAAATGGTTTGTTTTACGTTTTAACTTTTTGAGTTTGGCTTATGTGATTTGAAGTCACGTATATTTAAATAATATAATTTGTGATATAATATGTTATTTTATTCATTAGATACACATACATAATGTTGATTTTTTCTCTTCTCCACAGTGGGGACTATTCACTCTGCAATCATAACAAAATATGTAAGACACATAGATTGATGTCTTTTATTGTTGGATCAATTTTTTTATTACTCTTAAATTGTAGTCCCTGTGCTTCTCTATAGAATCATTTCCACCTTCTTAATTTATCTCAATTTTTTTTTGTATTTATTCTTGTTTTTGAAATGTTTCATGAAGATTTATATTTACATCCTCTCTACATAAAAAAATATAATAAAACTTCTTAGATTATAATGACAATCCATAGTCGTTATTATTTATTATTTTCTCTTGTTCCCTTATTATGTATCTTCTATTTAGCTTTATTCTATTTTATTTTATTTCTCTTGTTATTTTATTTTGATTTTTTCCCTTTATTATGCCTATTGTAATTGGGTTTAAATACCCCTCCTCCTATCAATAATTTTCTGCTTCTCTATTCCAAATCTCAACATGGCATCAGAGCTTTGGCTCTAAATCTAGAGGTTCTGCCCTAGCCTGTTGGCTGCCACCTTCCAGCCAGGCTCTTTATTCAGTTGTGGTTCTTATCTACCATATTTCATATTTGTCGCAGTTCCCTTCAACCGCAGTTCTTATCTACCGCAATTCACATCCTTGTCGCTAAGCCCCTTTCTGCCACGAAAGCNACATAGTTCATATTTCTGTAAATCTAGAGGTTCTGCCCTAGCCTGTTGGCTGCCACCTTCCAGCCAGGCTCTTTATTCAGTTGTGGTTCTNTCCCTTTGTTATGCCTATTGTAATTGGCTTTAAATACCCTTCCTCCTATCAATAATTTCCTGTTGCTCTATTCCAAATCTCAACATGGCATCAGAGTCTTGACTCTACATCTAGAGGTTCCGCCCTAGCCTGTTGGCTGCCACCTTTTAGTCAAGCTCTTTATTCGGCTGTGGTTCTTATCTATCGTAGTTCATATTTGTCACATTTCCCTTCAACCGCAGTTCTTATCTACCGCAATTCACATCCTTGTCGCTAAGCCCCTTTTTGCCACGAAAGCCTAATTTGTTGCTCCTCTAGCTGGCCTCCCTACTAGAACTATCTGCCATTTTCCTTCAACCCACTGGTTGGCAGTCTTTCAACCTGTTTTGTCAGTTGTTATTCCAGAAGTTTTTTCAGCCACTAGACATCCCTTTTGCCAACCTTTTCTAAGTTTCTACTACCCACATCACCTTTGGCTCTTTTGGAAGTATGGCGGATTCTTTCACCATCGAACCTCTTACGCATGAGTCCATAGAGGATCGTTACCGACTTCAATCACTTNCCTTGACTCTACATCTAGAGGTTCCGCCCTAGCCTGCTGGCTGCCACCTTTTAGTCAAGCTCTTTATTCAGTTGTGGTTCTTATCTATCGTAGTTCATATTTGTCACATTTCCCTTCAACCGCAGTTCTTATCTACCGCAATTCACATCCTTGTCGCTAAGCCCCTTTTTGCCACAAAGCCTAATTTGTTGCTCCTCTAGCTGGCCTCCCTACTGGAACTATCTGCCACTTTCCTTCAACCCACTGGTCGGCTGTCTTTCAACCTGTTTTGTCGGCTATTGTTCCAGCCTCTTGCCAACCTTTTCTAAGTTTCTACAACCCTCATCACCTTTGGCTCTTTTGGAAGTATGGCGGATTCTTTCACCATCGAACCTCTTACACATGAGTCCACAGGAGGATCGTTACCGACTTCAATCACTTTACAAACCAGAGGATAGGACACCAACATGAATGTCTTAATCACAACCTCTAAACATAATGACAGTCTCCAATGGTCCCTAGGGCTGTAAACGAACCGAGCTTGAGCGAGCTCAGGCTTGGCTCCTGTTCGGCTCGTTCGAAATTGAAATTGACTCGTTAACAGTGTGTTCGTGTTCGGTTCGATTTAAATATTTTTGTTCGTGTTCGACTTGAAATTGACACGTTAAAATTAATTGAAAAAAATAAATGTAGAGTGTTGGATTTGAACATCGACTAAATCTATGCAAAAGAAGACGCAGAACAACATTAACACACAAGTTGTTATGAAAACTTAGATATAAATATTGATAATATTTTATTATATAACTAATATAGATACTGTACACTTCCTATTCGGTAAATTTGTTAAGTCTTTCGGCAACAAGTATGCCGTTTATTGTTTGTTAAAATTGCACCATGATACTGCTGCTTTTGACATTTTGGTGAGTTATAGATTAATATTTCCCTGTTAAATACTAATCTCTGTTTGATTGAGAGGAAATATTGTTTTGAAATTTGGTTTTGTTTTCTGTTTGAATGTTGTTTCTATTATGTTTAATGTCTCACACATTAAACTTAAGCATCTGATGGCTCCCTTGGTTTATTGTGGGCTTATTTGGTTATAAATAAGAGGAGTTAGGATGTGGGCCAATGAAACATTCGTTTGGAGAGGAAAAATGAGAAGTTTACAATGGTTTGTTTTAAGTTTTAATTTTTCTGACTTTGGTTCATGTGATTTGAAATCACATATATTTTAGTAGCATCTACTATTCATTAGATGCACATACCTAATGTTGATTTTTTATCTCTTCCACAGTGGACATAGATTGATGCCTTACATTGTTCGATAAATTTTCTATGAATCTTAAATTGCAATCCGTGTGCTTCTCTTTAGAATCATTTGCACCTTCTTAATTTGTCTCATTTTTTTGTGGATTTATTCTTGTTGTTTTAAATTTCTCATGAAAGATTTATATTTAGATCCCCTCTTACATAAAGAAAAATATAATAAAAACTTTTTAGATTTTTCTTATTTTCTACATAATATCAAAGTGAGGTTAGGATTTCCTTCCTTTTTTTTTCTTGATGCTAAAATTTTTCATTTCAACCATATTCTTATTTGTGGATTCTCCTTCTATTTAATACGTTTGGGCTCTTTGATTTCCCTTTAGAAGAGTTAACCATGATTAATATTGAAAATTAGACCAAGTGAGAACTCTAGGGATTTCAAGCATCTTATTACTTGAAGGAAAAAAATATCTTAAATGGTCATAAATTATAAAAATTTTGTTCAAAGGAAAAGGAAAAATCAAAGTACGTATTTTGAGAAGAAATTGATTTCATAATCATGACATAAGTGTGAAAAATCATGTTATTGGAGGTCAATAGGCCATTTATGTTTCTCTCAATTTCAAAAATGGTTTGAGATGCAGTTACACAAACTTATTCAAAACTGAAAGACATTGCACTAATCATTAAATTAAAAGCTTGTCATTACCAAACAAAACAATATTTCTATCATTGAATGCTTTAATGTCATAAAGATTTACTGGTTAGAGTCCAACTGTCATCGAGATCTTAAGATGTTATTTTTTGAGGATGTAGTAGTGATCGTCAAATAATTTGCTAGAATCTTTGAGTTTCTAGTAGGATTCAATGATGGATTTGATCAAATTTGAATCAAAATACATAGTCTCTTCTCCGACTTAAGTATTCCCTCTCATACTGGCTAAAAATGGAAGAATATGATAATCAAATGATCTGACGCTTGAAATATTTTTCATGACAAATTCTGAAATTTATGTTAAGAGATTTTTTTTTTTTTTCTTGTCATTGAATGTTCTCCAAAGAAGGACAAAAACAATCTCCAAAATGTAACTTTTGAATCAAAATAACTTTTAGTATATATTATATTTTTTTTCATAAATACAATATTAAAAAGTTTCATTTTATTTCTGTTTTTAATGTAAATGTGGAGTCTTTAATCTTTCTGTGTTGATTCTTTCTAAAATTTGGAGACCCTCCATAATACTCGATATCTTTGAAGCCCTGATTTCTTATCATTTAATGTTGATTGCACTTAAATGGCTTGGGATGTTTATCTACACAACAATTTGATTTTATTATTATACTCTTTATATTCATTATGGTGTGATATATCAATTTAACTTTTAACATCTTTTTTTTTTTTTTTTTTGTAAATAATGCCTATGATTATATTAATCATATATTATAGTGTTTCTTTCATAAAGTATGTATTATTCACCAATCTTCTTACACTGGCATTCTTCAATAAAATGAAGTGACAAGAGAGATTGTTATTTTTTTGACCTGACTAGGGCACTTCTTTACGATTAAATGCAAACCTAAAACTACGCAGAAGCTATCCTAAAAGAAAAAAAAAATGCTATATATATATATATNAGTTTTTTAAATATTTTTTGAGTGATTTTTTGCTTGGTAAAGGCATTCTACACCATTTTGCACAAACACTCAACAAAGTGAGGTAGCCGAGAGAAAAAACTGTTACCTCGACGTTGTTTGCTACATTATGTTTCAATCCAATGTTCCAAAATATTTTTGGAATGATGTCATTCTAACTACTACCTATCTCATAAATAGTCTCGTCCAAAATTAACATGTTTTGAACTCCCTTAGCCATCCTGATGTCATGCTTTCCTACCAATTGGGTCTTCTCTACATTAGATCCCAAGGTTTTTGGGTACATTGTTTTGTTCGGAACACTGTCCTTACTCGGAATAAACTTGATCCCAAATCTATAAAATACATCTTTCTTAGATACACTGCAACTCAAAAAGAGTATCGGTGCCTAGATCCCACCACTAACAAAATATATGTGTGTTGATATATCATTCTTTAAAAGTGTTCCTTATTTTTTTAGTCCGACCCCAATTGAGAGGCAGCTCGGGTTCTTAGATATTGTCCCTTATCATAGTCCTATGAATGTTCCCCCTATTGTTTCTATCACTGGTGAGTCCTCTGGTCCGGTGAGTTTGCCATCACCTGCTCCCACTATCCGTGTCTACACCCGGCGCACCCGTTTCATTGCTCTTACTCTGGAATCTGCTACCTCCTTACAGGACCTTGACTCCACTTCAAGCGGCATTCTCAAAACGACCCCTCCTCATTCTGAGGAGGTGAGTTCTCCAAGTAAGGTATGCAATCAAATATGTTCCCTCTATCTTATGGCAAAATATGTCTATTTTCACAGTTTTTCGCCGACCTACAGAGCATTTGCTAATACCCTGACGGGCCATCAGATATCAGCTAATACTGAAGTTGTTCTTACTGATCTTCAGCGGAACCCTATGTGGAACATCGTGGATCTTCCTAAGGGTAAGAAAGTTGTATGGTGGTGTTGGTTTTTTTTATATCAAGTTCAAATCTGATGAGTCCTTTGAACGCAACAAGCCACGATTGGTTGTCAAATGGTACTTACAGACCTACGGAGTTGACTATGAGGAGTTTTTTGCTCCAGTGTCTAAGTCAAACACTATTCGGTTCCTATTGTCACTTGCAATAAAATTGGATTGGCCTCTATTCCAACTAGATGTCAAAAATACATTCTTGAATGGAGAGCTTACAGCAGAGATGTACGTCTCTCTCCCTCCTGACTTTAATTCTATTGCCTTCAGAGGACAAGTGCAAAGGCTATAAAAGTCCCTCTATGGGCTAAAGTAGTCCTCAAGGCCTGGTTTGACAAGTTCACAAAGATGGTCGTAGGTCATGGCTTTACTCAGGCTCAATCAAATCATACCTCTTTTTTTGACATTTTTTTCAATGGCTAGGTAGCCATCCTTACTGTCAATATTGACGATATTGTTCTTACAAGTAATGATCTCCCAGCATTGGAATCGTTAAAAGACATTCTTGTTAAGTCCTTTGATATGAAGAACTTGGGATCTCACCGGTACTTATTCGGCATGGAAGTGGCTCAATCATCTTCGGGCATTTGCCTGTCTCGGCGTAAATATGTGATTGACCTCTTGACGGAGAACAACATTCTTCTATGCAAATCTGTTGTTGTTCCTATGATTCCGAATGAAAAATTGTTTGACATTTCAAATGTCGTGGTTGTCAACAAGACTCATTGCCAGCTTTTTGTGGGAAAACTAACCTACTTTGCCCATAGTCACCCCGACAGATGCCCTTACGAGCACAATATCCAAGTTGTCCACTGGATTCTCCACTATTTGGAAGGCACACCAGACTTAAGTTTGTTTTTTTTCTCATCACACCTCTCGGTCTATTGTCGTTTATGTAGATACTGATTGGGCTAGATCAAGTCATGATCGATGTTTCACCTCGTGGTATTGTTCATTTGTATGGGGCAATGTTGTCACGTGGATAAATAAAAAATGGTCTATGGTTGCCCGAAGTAATGCTAAAGTTGAGTTCTGGTCCATATCCTTGGGAATATGTGAAGTTTTTTGGCTAAGCATCATGCTCCGCAAACTTCATATGTCAACCGCCGTTCCGCTGCAGATTTTCTATGATAATAAGATTGCAATCGACATTGCTCACAATCCAGTCCAGCATGATCGTACAAAATATGTGGAGATCGACATACACTTCATTAGGGAAAAGATTGATTCCAGAGAGATTTATGTTCCATATGTGCCCTTCAGTGATCAACTAGCAGATATACACACCAAAAATCTTCCTCGCCCTTTGCTCGATTACTTCAAATTCAAGTTGAACATGACTCACATCTATTATTCAACTTGAGGGGAAGTGTTAGATCATAACGACAATCCCTAGTCATTATTGTGTATTATTTGCTCTTATTCCCTCATTATGTGTTTCATATTTTGCTTTATTCTGTTTTATTTTCTTTTCTTTATTGTTTTATTCTGATTTATTTTTTTTCTTTATTATGCCTATTGTAATTGGGTTTAAGGAGCACACCTTCTATTAATAATATTGTGCTACTCTCTTCCAAATCTCAACAAAAAGTTTTTAGAGTTTTCTTATTTTTCTACATAATATCAAAGTGAGATTAGGATGTCCTATTTTTTTTAGCGTAAGGTTAAAATTTTCCAATTCAACCATATTCCTCTTGTTAGATTCTCCTTTTATTTCTTATGTTTGTGCTCTTCGATTTCCCTTCAGAAGAGTCGACATTGGTTAATACTGAAAATTAGACCAAGTGAGAATTCTATAGATTTCAAACACCTTATTACTTGAACGTAAAAAAAATATCTTAAATGGTCATGAATTAAAAAAAAAAAAATCTTTTTGAAAGGAAAAGGAAAAATTAAACANTATCTTAAATGGTCATGAATTAAAAAAAAAAAAATCTTTTTGAAAGGAAAAGGAAAAATTAAACACTTTGTGTATCTATCTCCAGAGCTTAAAGATTCAAATTTCGTATTTTGAGAAGAATTTGATTTCATAATCATGAAATCAGTGTGAAAATTCATGTTATTAAAAATCAGTAGAACATTTATTTTTCTCTCAATTTCAAAAGTGGTTTGAGATGCAGTTGCACAAACCTATTTAAAACTGAAAGACATTGCATTCATCTACAAATTAAAAGCTTGTCATTACCAAAAAAAATGCTAATATTTCTATCATTAAATACTTTAATGTCATAAAGATTTACTGGTTAGAGTCCAACTGACATCGAGATATTAATCTGTAAATTTTCTAGTAGGAATCAATAATGAATTTGATCAATTTTGAATCAAACTATATAAAGTTTCTCCTCTCAGACTTAAGTATGCCCTCTCATATTGGCTAAAAAAGGAAGTAGATGATAATCAAATGATCTGACGCTTGAAATATTTTTCATGATAACATCTGAAATTTAAGGTAAGAGATTTTTTTGTCATTGAATCTTCTCCAAAGGACAAAAACATTCTCCCAAACGTAAGTTTTGGTGCAATCACTATTAAAGGAAAAGGCACACTAAAGATAAATTCTAGGAAATTGATGGACAACCCTAAGGTTGTGGAGGAAATAAACAAAGGCACACATGCCTAGTGGAGCGAGAATTACTCAACTCAGAAAAAAAAAATGGCAATCAAGGAATTTTTAACTCTTATAGAAAATTTATCTTGATTTTGCTCTCTTATTTAGAATGGTTTACATTCTAATTTTAGATTTTGTGTTTATAACAGTTCATCTCTTATTTTAATGGTAGATTCAGGGTTCCTTGACCATATGACAAATCTTGCTAATATATTTCAAATTTACAAATCTTATCCCAATAATTAAAAAATAAAAATTGAAGATGGATTTCTAACAACTATTATAGGACTAAGAGACATCTCAATTTCTCCTGTCTTAACTTTTAATAGAGTATTACATGTTCTATAACTTAAAATGAACATTTTATCCATTCACAAATTTACTAAAAATCATAACAGCAAATTCATTTTTTCTTTGCTCATCACTATGTTATTTAGGATCTTGATATGGGAAAATTGATCAGGTAAGTTAGAGAAAATAATGAGTTATAATTTTTTATGAATTGATATAAACTGTCATGCTCATTTACCACTCATACCATCAACATCATCGTGACAAATCATTATACATTAAGGCATCATTCTCTTAAAAAAAAGTAGTATATATTTTCTTCTTTTTTCATAAATATAACTATTAAAAATTTTCATTATGAAATTTATGAAATTACTAAAGAGCATTACGCTCTCTAATTTGAAAGTAGATGTGGATTCCCTAATCTTTCTATATTGATTCTTTCTAAAATTTGGAGACCCTCTAAACTACTCGATATCTTTGAAGCCCTGATTTGTTCTTTAGTTTGAATAGTAATAGCTCTGCAGAAATTCGGGCCTTCTGGTTTTAGCTATTCCCTCCCAGCTAGCCAGACTTTCTGGCTGAGGTTAAATATGCTTCTGCTACTACAAACTGGATGATCTTGATTCTCCTGGCATATGGAAAGAAGGCAGGTAATTGCTTAAGCAGTTTCGAGTTCTATAACTGTCATCTCGATATCCTACAGCGAAATAAATAGTTTTAATAAGAAATGTTTACACTTCCTATTCGGTAAATTTGTTAAGTCTCTTGGCAACAAGTATGTCGTTTATTGTTTGTTAAAATTGCACCATGATACTGCTGCTTTTGACATTTTGGTGAGTTATAGATTAATATTTCCCTGTTAAATACTAATCTCTGTTTGATTGAGCGGAAATATTGTTTTGAAATTTGGTTTTGTTTTCTGTTTGAATGCTGTTTCTATTATGTTTAATGTCTCACACATTAAACTTAAGCATCTGATTGCTCCCTTGTTTTATTGTGGGCTTATTTGGTTATAAATAAGAGGAGTTAGGATGTGGGCCAATGAAACATTCGTTTGGAGAGGAAAAATGAGAATTTTACAATGGTTTGTTTCGACTTTGGTTCATGTGATTTGAAGTCACATATATTTTAGTAGCATCATTTATGTTATACTATTCATTANATTTGTTTTAAGTTTTAATTTTTCGACTTTGGTTCATGTGATTTGAAGTCACATATATTTTAGTAGCATCATTTATGTTATACTATTCATTAGATGCACATACGTAATGTTGATTTTTTCTTTGTCTTCCACAGTGGACACATAGATTGATGCCTTACATTGTTCGATAAATTTTCTATGAATCTTAAATTGCAATCCGTGTGCTTCTCTATAGAATCATTTACAGTTTCTTAATTTGTCTCAGTTTTTTTATGGATTTATTCTTGTTTTTTTAAATGTTTCATGAAGATTTATATTTAGAACCCCTCTTACATAAAGAAAAATATAATAAAAACTTTTTAGATTTTTCTTATTTTCTACATAATATCAACGTGAGGTTAGGATTTCCTTCCTTTTTTATTTTTTTTTCTTGATGCTAAAATTTTTCATTTCAACCATATTCTTAGTTTTGGATTCTCCTTCTATTTAATATGTTTGGGCTCTTTGATTTCCCTTTAGAAGAGTTAACCTTGATTAATNTTATCAACGTGAGGTTAGGATTTCCTTCCATTTTTATTTTTTTGTCTTGATGCTAAAATTTTTCATTTCAACCATATTCTTATTTTTGGATTCTCCTTCTATTTAATATGTTTGGGCTCTTTGATTTCCCTTTAGAAGAGTTAACCATGATTAATATTGAAAATTAGACCAAGTGAGAACTCTAGGGATTTCAAGCATCTTATTACTTGAAGGAAAAAAA
>JXCR01089981.1:664543-691132 GCA_002079205.1 Phalaenopsis hybrid cultivar
GGCCTGGCCCAGTTGTAAAATCCACTATAAGTTGATGATTACAGATGCCCCTTGTCCCACAGGCGGGAAAGGGTTACAAGCCTTTCACGTTACAACGTCGACTGATGACGTCTAGTAAGTCGTGGTTGACGGAAGTCAAAGGTGATTGGTGGCGTTTAACGGTGGTCGGCGTTGGTCGACAGAGGTCGGTGGTTGTTGGCGGCCGACGGTCAGTGGTGGTCGACGGCGATCGACGATGACGATGATGATTTTGGACTTGAGCTCCTTCTCAAAACNGGATTGATTTATAGAAGATATGTAGAATGGTGTTTTATAGCGCTTCCATATGGTAACTCTATGAAAATTATTTCAATATTGCCACCATAATTTTCTGCTTTAATAAAACATTTTTTTTGCTGTGAAAGCCTATTCGATAATGCTGGGTATTTTTTTATGGCCTTAATGTAAAAAAATAAATATTCATTGTCGCTAACAAATCAATACTTGTTTGCTCTAATCATCAAATGCTAATCTTATTCACATTGTGAAAGTTAAAAGCATGGTATCAGAACCTTTTTAATTAAGAGAATAAATAATTATTTATAATCTACAATTCATATGAGGAAAATCATTTAAATTTTCTAAAATCCTGTTTTTTTTTTTTCTTGAAGTATTGATATTAATGTGCTATACTTGACTTCTGTGTGATAATAAGATAATAAATTTTTGTATGGATGCATCTTCAACACATTGTTATCATGGGCACAAATCTCAGTGCATGACATAAATATCAAGAAATTTTTTGTGCAATGAAACATCAAACACAAATTAAAAGTCATTCAAAACTCTGATTTCAGCAAACTTATAGTCCAACTAACCGGCTTGACAAGACAAGCACATTGACAAAAAATTGGTTTGATTGGAGTCAAATGAAGTCTGGATCAAGTCGTTTAAACAACTTTTGTAAGTTTTTGGTGGTAAATTGGAAGTTCAAATGGATTCCAAATATGACAAGTCTATAGTCAAACCGAGTGTTTTGACAAGACAAATGTAACGATCCTAAGAACACTCAATTTTGACAAGGTTAAGGCATTTAAATTTCTATAAAATGTCATTCAATTGAGGGAATTTCTCTGACCATCTGATGGAGTGAATCAGATTAATTCCTTATTTGTAAAGGAGGTCACTCCTTGACTTTATAAATAGAGTCTCACTCCCTTCTTGAAAGGAGAGAGACATCGGAGAGAATCGATGAGAAGAGCTAAAGTTAGATCGAGATGAGTTAAATTCTAGTGTTATTCTGGATCGAAGATCTGTCGAGTGNAATATGAACGGGATTATAAATAACCCTTATAATAATCTTGTAAAAGGAAAAATAATAAAAGGTAAATGATATGAAAGGAAGGGTATAACACTTAATATCTCTAATAATTAATTCGTATTAATTATTAGGAGATATAGGAAATAACGTAAAATAGGAAAATAAATATATCATTAATTCTAAGGGAATAATTTATTTAACTCTAATTTTAAGGAAATGATTTATTTATAAGAATAAATTATTTCCTATCATAACTCCTAACAGAAATGTCAATTATGTGACATTCGTATCAAACTGACAGCTTGCATGAGGGTATCAGCTCTACCACCACTACCNTTTATACTGTGACAACATCTATGCAATTCCCTTGGCTAAAAATTTGATATTTTCATGCGAGAACCAAACACATAGAGATTGATCACCATTTTTTAGGGGATCATATTCAACTGAATCACAGTAAAATTGTAACATAATCAATCAAAAAATCAACCAGCAGACAAACTAATAAATGCTCTCTCGAAATGTCAATTATGTGACATTCGTATCAAACTGACAGCTTGCATGAGGGTATCAGCTCTACCACCACTACCACTGGTCTCCAACTGTTATGATTTCATATCCTAACCGTATGATACCCTTGTATGGGTATCGTGCCATTCTAGAAGACTCTTCCTCCTCTACATATTCTACTCCACTCTACAAAGTGATGGCTAACNAGGGTATCGTGCCATTCTAGAAGACTCTTCCTCCTCTACATATTCTACTCCACTCTACAAAGTGATGGCTAACGAATGAAGTAATCAAGTATATATTCACATCTTCTTTCTGTTTATCAAGTTTAAATAAGCCCGTTCATGTCTAAATCGGACTTCGTTTGACATGCGTCAAGAGATTTTATAGTTGTTATTATTTTGAATATTATATTATAAACTTAATACTTGTCTGCATACATATGTATTCAAATTATCGTATGTTTGAGAACCCTGCAGTAGTGGTTTAAATCGCCACAAAAACTATAGCAGCGGTTTCAAACCATCGGACATTCGTCTATGATTGCTTTGCACAACAAAGACTTTAAAAATGGTTGTAGCAGACCCTCACCTAAAGCAACAGTTACAATCACTTGGGCCAACACAGTTAAGTTCGCCCAGACAGAAAATGAAAGCAAGAATGAAAAATATTGAGATAAACAATTAAAGTATGGGCATTTCATATCTTCCATTAAACTGATTAATATTATCAAATATTTATAAAAAAAAATTCATAACTATTAGAGTTGCCCAAGAACACTTACTGGGCTTCCTGGCACTTTCAAGAAGATCGATGAGAGGAAGAAGCCTATGATGGGATGCAAAAAATAATTTTTTTATGATTGTTACAATAAATCAAAGGAGAACTGAAAGCGGATCGGGAATTACGAGGGGGCGAAACTATAAGACGGTGTTTGGTAGCCTATTAATAAGATGGATTTAGCTTAAATCCAACCGAACACTACAAAACTGAACCTTAAATCCAACATTCCGTTAAACCGAATTTTCTCACGTTGTGTCTGTTTTTCCTGGCGTTTCATCTTCTTCCTGACATAAATTTGAATTTATTAATTCCGGGTGGCAGGTGAATTTACGAGATTATTATTTGGGGGCTTCGAAGCTTTTCTACATCAANAAACACTACAAAACTGAACCTTAAATCCAACATTCCGTTAAACCGAATTTTCTCGCGTTCTGTCTGTTTTTCTTGACGTTTCATCTTCTTCCTGACATAAATTTGTATTTATTAATTCCGGGTGGCAGGTGAATTTACGAGATTATTATTTGGGGGCTTCGAAGCTTTTCTACATCAAAATGGATTATACTAAATCCTATTTAACGTAAATCCGTGATGCTGCCAAAGGCCGCCCAAATATGACGAGATTCGTCCAATGAGGGTTCACCCATGGGATGAGATCAGACAAGTGCGAAACGGCTAAGGCTAAAAGGTGAGAGTTGGAATTCAGCAAGATGTGAAATATGAGATTTGGATTGATTTAAGGGAGATATGTAGAATGGTGTTTTATAGAGCTTCCATATGGTAACTCTATGAAAATTATTTTAATATTGCCACTATAATTTTCTGCTTTAATAAAACATTTTTTTTTGCAGTGAAAGCCTGTTCGATAATGCTGGGTATTTTTTTATGGCCTTAATGCAAAAAAATAATTATTCATTGTCGCTAAAAAATCAATACTTGTCTGCCCTAATCATCAAATGCTAATCTTATTCACATTATGAAAGTTAAATGCATGGTATCAGAACCTTTTTAATTAAGAGAATAAATAATTATTTATAATCTACAATTCATATTAGGAAAATCATTTAAATTACCTAAAATCCTGTTTTTTTTTTTTTCTTGAAGTATTGATATTAATGCGCTATACTTGACTTCTGTGTGATAATAAGATAATAAATTTTTGTATGGATACATCTTCAACACATTGTTATCATGGGCACAAATCTTAGTGCATGACATAAATATCAAGAAATTTTTTGTGCAATGAAACATCAAACACAACTTAAAAGTCATTCAGAACTATGATTTCAGCAAACTTATAGTCCAACTAACCGGCTCGACAAGACAAACACATTGACAAGAAATTGGTTTGATTGGGGTCAAATAAGTCTGGATCAAGTCGTTTAAACAATTTTTGTAAGTTTTTGGTGGTAAATTGGAAGTTCAAATGGATTCCAAATATGAAAAGTCTATAGTCAAACTGAGTGTTTCGACAAGAAAAATGTAACGATCCTAAGAACACTCAATTTTGACAAGGTTAAGGCATTTAAATTTCTATTAAATGTCATTCAATTGAGGAAATTTCTCTGGCCATCTGATGGAGTGAATCAGATTAATTCCTTATTTGTAAAGGAGGTCACTCCCTGACTTTATAAATAGAGTCTCACTCCCTTCTTGAAAGGAGAGAGACATCGGAGAGAATCAATGAGAAGAGCTAAAGTTAGATCGAGATGAGTTAAATTCTAGTGTTATTCTGGATCGAAGATCTGTCGAGTGTTCCCGCTCTTTTAGTTGCTAAATAACGTCAACAACCGCACACCGATCACTATCGAATGTCGTTGGCCTTGCTCTTTTTTGTTGCAAAAAAATTTTCATAGTAACGACAAACATCATGGAGTAACAAAGCACCCTACGAAGTAGTGCATTGTCTTGAACATTGTGTTACGATGCACACTGAAGAGGTGTAACGACGCACTCTAAACATTATGCAATGTTGCACTCCAACGACATTGTTCCAGCATACCTCGAATACAATGCAATAACACATTCTGAAGACGTCGTAACAACTCACCCTCATAAGGTGTAACACCTAGTCCTAGTACGGAATCATGAACAACGACATATCAAGGATTCAATGATAACTTCGTGCAATAAGTACTTACAATCAGTCTACTCATAATATGGTGATTTTCGACAGACTTCTGAAGTTAACTTCTCGCATATCTCCATACAATCTATGTGACCAATTATGCCCTACATGATCTACAACCCATGCAGCTCCCACCTTTCAGCCTCTATTACATGCGGCATACTCACTACTGTGTTCTACGTGACCAACTACAATCTATATGGTCCATAACTCATCCAGCTTATAACTTTGGCTCAATAGTCTACTGAAATTATTGTGGCTCACCACTACACACCTACGCAATCAACTATGACATACATGATCTACGGCTTATCCAGCTCCCAACTCTAACAACTCTAGCATATGTGACCAACTACGACATATCTGGTCCACAGCTCATGCACTTCCCAACTCCAGCTTCTATGGCCTACGAACGTTATTACAAGTCATCACTATGACCTGTGTGACAAAAGTATAACCTATGTAGCTCACAGTTCATACAACTACTATCGGAACTTTCACCCACGACTTTTATGACAAGCTGACGCTACAACCACAATTTACAATATTCACGACAAGCTATTGCCTTTATATCAATCGACTACTATCCTTACGACCCGTTACAACTATATTGATAAACTATTGTTATACATTAATATTGTAATTCTATTTTCTCTAATTCGATAGGAGAATGGGCATATATAATTATAATTACATGGTGAATTCTTTCATCTGGGTTTGTCCCTGTGACCTTTTTCTTCTCCAAGGTTTTTCACGTACAAAATCGATGTGTCTCATCCTACTTACTAATCTTTCATCTGTGTGTATAATTGATTTTCATCCAACGCCATAATACTATTATTATTCTACTGATGTGAATCTTCTAACACCCAACACTTATAATCAGAAATATTTCAGCAAATTACTAAAAAAATTGATGAACTAATATATTTTGACCTCATTTAAACATGCAAGAGTTGCAAATATATCTTGCAATCACAATCTTGACCGTGACCTTTTTTACAGTCATTAAATTAAATGATAAATTATCTAATGTCGAAGCATTATCTTACCATTTGTCGGTCTCCTCGGCTCCATCCAAAACGCGAAGACTTATCAGTAAAGTGGAGGACTCAATTTTTTAATTTTTTATTTTGAAGGTTTAATAATCTAAATTTAAAAATTTATATTTATTTTTATCAATCTTAATGGTTAAGTTATATTTAAATAAAAATTTAATTTAAATAAATCAATATTAATGGTATTTTTATAAGTTATTATAAAAATAAACATATTTTACTTGTAAACCTTATGCGATCATAACTCTTAATTTTTTATATAAATTATATTATAATATTCTATAATAGCTTTTTTTGATAAGAGATTTTAAATTGTATTATATATATATATATATATATATATAAAGAAAATGAAATACTTATTTTGATGCATCAACCATAAGATCATAAGATGTAAGAAGATATGCATGTAAAATTCAAGTTTAGTAGTTGAATATGTAAATACGTGGGAATTGAGCGGTTTGCATGTAAATCTTTAAAAAAATAAATATGAAATACAAAAATATAGGGATTTGGATGATTAAAGTGTAATTTTTTTAATTTAATTAATTATAATTCTATATTTCATATTTTATATAATTAATAAATAACAATTCCTATTCTCTTTATCCAATTAAAAGAAATAATAAAAAACTGGTTTTCTTTCTTTATTTTAGCGGAACGACAGGTGGTGCTTTTTGCCCTTACCCGCCGCCATGGCTGTTTCCGGTCGTTTTGGTTTTCTTTACGTCATCTGGATTAGGTGCGGCAACGTTCACGGGTTGACATGGTCAGGTTCTTTCCGCGAAACTTAATAAGTTCTCAGTTTTGATTTCGCCTTCAATTCTATCCGAAAGAGCGGCCGCCGCTTGCTTTGATTTGAAGTTTATTTTTCGTCAAACTATATAAATCCGACATACTTTCATCCAACGCTTCCGTTTCTTATCCGTTATTCCGATTCTTAAGGCATCTAGCATAGGGATTTCAACCTTGTGAGTGGAACTTTGTTCTGAAGGCTCTGGGAATCTTGTTTTCGTGAGGATTTTGTTTTGATTTGATGGGGGGGAGAGGATCTAAAGAGGACGGGAGGCGGAGTTTTAGATCTGCTGATTCTTTCCGTAGTGGAGGCTACGCTGAAGAGCAATATTCGATGCCGCGGTATGGAGGGGACGTGTCGGGCTATCAGGAGTATTTGACTTCGACTACGAGCTATGGTGCTCCTCAGGCAACAGGGTATTCTCAGCCATATTCGACTCCTCAGGCTTCTGCCACCAGGCAAACTCGGAAGTTGGATCGGAGGTATTCAAAGATAAGTGACAACTACAATTCATTGGAGGAGGTATGACAAATGTTTTTTTTTTTATTTTGTGCTGTTTTATTTTTGCATTTTATGGTGAAAATGAGGGATTTTGGCTTTCAATAAAGATTTTTTTTTTAATCGTGAGTTGGGACTTGCTGACATGCCATCAATTTACATACATATCACACAATTATTGTGTATTTAAATATCTAGCACAACCTTTAATATTTATGTTCATAACACCCAAATATTTAACATCACATCAAATATATTATTTTTATTAATTTTTAAATGTTAAAGGCACATTTTTATGCATAGGAATGCCAAACTTTAGGCATTAAATATGTAAATTCTTTGTAAATATGCGGTACTTATGAAAATGTCCCCTTTTTTTATCTTATCGGAAAGCAAGTTTTATATTTGTTTATGATTTGAGCCAATTGACTTTGCTTTAGTATATTCTTTTTTTTTTCTGTTTTTGTGCTTTCTTATCATGTTTCCGTCTTAGCTATGAAGANCATTAACATCACATCAAATATATTATTTTTTTTAATTTTTAAATGTTAAATGCACATTTTTATGCATAGGAATGCCAAACTTTAGGCATTAAATATGTAAATTCTTTGTAAATATGCGGTACTTATGAAAATGTCCCCTTTTTTTATCTTATCGGAAAGCAAGTTTTATATTTGTTTATGATTTGAGCCAATTTTGCTTTAGTATATTCTTTTTTTTTTCTGTTTTTGTGCTTTCTTATCATGTTTCCGTCTTAGCTATGAAGAATGATCATTATTATTTGATGAATTTTTAGACATCAAAGCTTTGGTGGCAACTGGCAAACCAGCAATCCTTTTTTTTATTGTTTTTCAATTTCAAATAATTTTTTTTTTCCTTTATTTCTGTAGTTGGACTGTATGCTTAAGCACTTTAGAAATTTGTCAACCTTTAACAAAANGACTGGCAAACCAGCAATCCTTTTTTTTATTGTTTTTCAATTTCAAATAATTTTTTTTCCTTTATTTCTGTAGTTGGACTGTATGCTTAAGCACTTTAGAAATTTGTCAACCTTTAACAAAATAGAAGTCAAAATTTTTGCAATAGGGAATTTTCAGGAGATTTATGAATTTCAATAATTATCATTCTTTCTCTATTCATTGGCACTTCCATTTCATAAGGGAATTACATATTTGTCCACATGCTGTTACATTTATGTCTGGACATAGAGTTCAGGTGTTGGCTGGCAAACTGGCTTTAGATCNATATTCATTGGCACTTCCATTTCATAAGGGAATTACATATTTTGTCCACATGCTGTTACATTTATGTCTGGACATAGAGTTCAGGTGTTGGCTGGCAAACTGGCTTTAGATCACAGTTTTGTTATTGTAGAGAGCTTCAAGTAAAAAGATTTTTCGAAAATATGTGGCTTTTATGTTCTGAGATGCTTCAAAGTCATTTAAAAGATGGCCTTTGATGCTTTGAGGTGCTTCACTGTTTAAGAGGATAGATAATATCTTGACAGTATATTATTTATATATTATTTGGTGACAACTTTTTAAATAAAAATCATTTTAGTTTAAATGTACTAAAGAAACATAAAAAAAATAAGAATAGGCTAAGGGGGAGGGGAATTGTGTTGATAATTATATTAATTTTGTTTTTTATAATTATTTATTTTATGTTTTTCTTAAGTCAATGGAAAAGAGTAATTGAACATAGGCTAAGATGTAATGCAAAGATTTCTCATAATCAGTTTGGATTTATGTCGGGCAAGTCAACTGTGGATGCTATACATTTATAGAGAGGTTTAATGGAGAAGTACAGAGAGAGTAAAGAGGATCTACATATGATTTTTGTTGATTTAGAAAAAACTTATGATAATGTTCCAAGAGAAGTCCTCTGGAGAGTTCTAGAAAAGAAAGATATTGNTAATACATTCAAGAAAAAATTAGGTAAAAAAAACAATTTTATGAAATATACATAAGCTTAAAACTAGTCATATCCAAACAGGATTTTAACCATTCCTAATCACGAACAAGTAATGGAATCAATAAATATATTGACAAAATAAATGCCATTACCAAAAAAATTTAAGGAAAAAATAACTGAGCAATGGCACATACATTATGTGTGGGACGATGATGACGTATCATCAATTTCTGACTTTTTAACTCGGCAGAACCATGCTTAATCTGCAAAGCAACACGAGCATATCATGATCCACTAAACAAATGTCAAAAGTTAGAAATACTCAATTGATGTTCTTAAACAATCTTGTGACATTTGGGAGATTATATTTCGTCTTAGTTTTCTTCTCAACTTTGTCCTAAATTTTGGATTTACAAAACCCTACAATTGGGATTTAGTAAATCCAAATTTAATGATTTACTAAAGCTGCTAAAGCCGTTACCAAACAACCCCTTTAATAAAAAATTCTTCATAAGCTAAGGGCTTGTTTAGGATTACTTTTATTTTTTATTTTTAGTTTTTATTTTTGGTTTTGTTTTAAAAACATATTTGTTTAGTGCATTTTTTTGTTTTTTTCTTTTTTAAAAAAAAATAATAATAATAAATTAGGCTATTTATAAAAACACTAAAAATATCTAAAAGTTATTTTAAGTTTTTTAAAAACAACTAACAAACATATAAGATACAAAACATATTTTATTCCAAATAAGAAAATATAAAAATAAAATAAAAAATCAAAAGTGATTCGAAACGATTCCTATACTAGTAAAGTTTTGTATCACTAATGTTCAAATCTAAAGTAACCTACCTGAATCAAAATCTAAACTTAAAAGTCTGTTTCTTTAAAACATTTAGCTGAGAGAAAATATCCTGTCATTGCT
Organism: Phalaenopsis hybrid cultivar; assembly: GCA_002079205.1. Lineage (NCBI taxonomy): Eukaryota > Viridiplantae > Streptophyta > Magnoliopsida > Asparagales > Orchidaceae > Phalaenopsis > Phalaenopsis hybrid cultivar. Next base: position 674,448 of record JXCR01089981.1, read on the forward strand.
CTTCATGTAGCAACAGCTATACCCTGAAATCCAGTTATATTCTCTGCCCATCAAAAATTATATTTCTGCAGATCAAGATTCTCTTACACCAAAATCTCTACAGGAAAGATAAGTAACCAATAGCACAATAAACAGTTAGAAGTGTCCTCAATCAAGTTTCAATATGTCAATGCTTCTGCTGCTGATGTTCATCAAATATGGGGAAAAAATTTATAAGTCTTCCCAAAAACCTCACTATATTTGTATCATTCAATCCAAATTCAGAAACAAGGTGCAATCAATGTCTTGAAGAGAGATCTTTCCCAAGAACAAATCAGTTGCATGCTTGGAACAAAGAGGCAGACACTTTTTGTTCAGAGCCTCATGAATTGCACCCATCCCATGCACCCACTTCTCTTCATTCAGGGGGTCAACATTTAATCTGTTTTGCAACAAACGAACTCGATAAATAACAGTATTTTCGCTTTCACAGAAATGGGCCAAACAAACAGACGAGTCTTCATTGAAAGCTAATCTGACTAAAGCCATGGTTATGGCACCATCCACAGGTTTTGGATCTGAAAGTTTTCTTTCTCCCAACATCCTTATTTCCTTCTCAGTGGAAAAATGCATTTTTTCCACTCCATCTTCATCGATAATCTTTAAGTCCTTGGTATAGTGTTGAATAGCCTGCTTCTTGGTGGAATCATGCTTTTCAGCAAGGGTGAGAAGACAAGAAAAACGTAAGTGATAACTTACAACAGTTTTAACCATCTTAAAGTTGCGACAGCAGCAGTAGAAATCTAGCCATCTCCTTGCAACGCCTGCATACCATTTTATGATATCAGAATCATCCAAGCAGATCAGTAACTTGATGGGCCTGGGACGTCCCATAGAGTTTGTAAAGCCGGCCAGTTTTATGGCCCTTCTCACGAGCTCCATTGGTGCATTTACTCTCACATATGATTGTACCAAATCCTCCACTGTTCTTTTTGCATATCTCTTCTCTTCGTCTTGTTCTTCCATTTCATTCTCTTCTAGTTGCTTGCTAGTTCTCTTGGGCATAAAATGTTCATTCAATTTCTCCTGAAACTGATCATAAGCAACGACCAAAGATTCAGGCAGCTGATCCCTCACCTTCTTCAGAGACAAGAAGTCGCCAGAGGTTAGCATTTTATGCCAGTGGTAGCACTCTTCTTTGGAATTCAGGTACTCCACCACCACTTCTTCTGCCCACATTCTAAACAGCTCTCTAACCTCGCTCTCAACATGCATGTCAATTTTGAACCCACCAACATGCTTCAGCTTCTTGAAAACATGTTTAAGTATCTTCAATCCAAGCTTTTTTCTTGTTGTTTCACGAGCATTTTTCAGCTCAAGAACTTTGGCAGCCTTTTGCTTTAAATGCTTCTTCTTTGCTCTCATGGCTTTTTCAGACAGTGGGGGGTGAAGAACCAAAGGAGAGACAGCTTGGATCTCCATTCCCATGAAATCCATCTTTTCGGAGACAGCACTATGGATGGAGGCCTTCAGTTTGTCCACCGTCAGACTCATCTGGCTTTGAACATATTTCAAGATCCTATCTTTGATGTCGATCATTAGCAGCTTAGAGCCAGAAGTGGCAATCAATACCTCATCCAAGTACCTCACAGCATAAACTCGTACCGGTTTATGAAAAACCCGTGAGTCTTCTTCCCTATCCAGGTTCTTTAATTTCGGATTCGTGCGATGTACTTGCGCTCGAATCTCCTGAATCTCCTTATCCAGGCCATTGAAGTAGATGTTCACAAGAATTGAGTTCAAACTACTCTCTTGAGGAAAGCCTCGGCCCAAATCAAGTCCTCCGAGCTCGATAGCAACTGCCTTCGATTCGAATAGCCGCTCAATGAATCCAATCAATATATCATCATCGATCTTCTCAGCCAGAACGGCCTTCAACCGACAGAGATCCATGGCTTGTCTCCTAAGAGACACACAGAACCACCAGTTCGGGTTTTCGAGAGCGGCTTTGAGATATCTAACGGCTGTATGACGGCCCATCCCCGCTCGACCGCCATAAGCGAAGGTGGCGATGCGCTTCTCGTAAACAATTTCCAGGGCCATGCGAACTGCCTCTATCACAACTTTAAGCTTAAGATTAGGGAGGACCAGATGAGGCCCCTTCTTCCGAGAGGGTAAGAGCTTGACGCATGAGGATTCAGCATCCATCCGGCCGAAGCGGAGATCGAAAGCGAGATCTTCAATACAGATAAGGCGGTTGATGGAATCAGAAGAGAGAGGAACTTCTTCGTCGCAAAGGTTCCGGCAAGCGGCGAGGAGGAAGGAGGGTTCCGATATTGCGGCACGGAAGAGATCGCGGAATTTTCCATTGCTGTGTTGGCGGAGGATAAGAGTTTGGATTTCAGATGAAGTATAGGAAGCAGGGTTCCCTGAGACCGAACGAACGATTTGGAAAAAGAACAATGGAAGAGTTTTGGAGCACGATAGTCGCCGGAACCCTAATCCAGAGAGCATGGAAGGAATGGATATAACGGCGGATGTAGTTCAGAAGGAGATTAGGATGGGATAGGAAATGACCAAACTGCCATTAGCTTGTGCATTTTTTTTCACCAAATCTAACTAACATTTTTTCCACCAGACCTAACAAACTCTGTCATAATATTTTAAAAAAAAAAATTTATAATATTTACCACATCTTTTTAAACAACATTCTCTTCTTTAACAGCTTCACAATTGTCTCTTCAAATAGCTGGAACTGCCGCAAACAGACCCTTAAAGATGACATTTACTAAGTTTTTTTTCTTACATTTGGATCTCTTATATCTTTTATATCACAACAACAATATTATTTTCTCAATTTCTTAAAAAAATATACATTTTTATACAGATATAAAGTGACATGTATGTAAAAATTAAAATTTAAGCGTTAAATATATAAATATATAAGAATTAGGTGATATATATGAAAATCCCCCTTTTAAAAAAAGAGGATTGACATACATTTTATAAATTTCTTATTTATTTACAAATCTAAAGCCCAAACTTTCATGAGTATTTTTATAAATGTTGTGTCATAAACATGACAACAAAGAAATATTTCACTTTTAAAAAATTAAAAATCATAATATTTTTTATATGAAAATAAGATTTAAGTGTTTTGCATGTAAATATGAAACTTTAAGTGTTAGATATATAAATACATTAGAATTGTGTGGTATGTATGCCCCTTTACATAAACATATATTTCTTTAGTTATTTAAGGCTAATAGTTATATAACTAAATTTTGAAATTTGGACATTGAATTGAAATTAAAAGGCATTTAATATTTGATGATTGAATCGTGGTAGAACCAAATATTGAATTAAGTGATGTAATAAATATTAAATTATTTAAATATAATTGAATATAACATAATAACAATGTAATATGTAAGTCAATTTAATTTAATTTTTTTTTATAAAAATACATAAATATAAATTAATTATAATATCATCATCAATTTTCATAGCCCAATTTCACACATTTCATATAAATTTAAGATGAGTGACTAATCTCAATTCCCCAAAAAAAAAATACTTCAATTCCTCTATAAGCTTTTTTTAAGTCTCTAATTGAACATATCAACAACATACACAAATAAAGCCATTACTCTCCTTGTATCTAAGTGCTTAATTCATAAGATGTCAGCATATTGACTTTATTTATATCTTGTGACTGTTATTCTTGTTGGCAAATGCCTGAATCAAGCACTGAATAATTGATTGAGACCATGCAACACTTTCTTACGTTTTGGAACCTATTGATTCCAAATCCCCCTCCAAAGTCGAACGAATATTCGTGCACCTTTTCATCTTTAGATCGCCATGAAGAAATGCATTTGAATGCCTAATTGTTGCAAATACAAGTGAAAATTGACATCTATTAATTCTTTTCATATGCCTTGTTATTCCCTAAGGCTTCTTCAGTCTCTACTCTCATTGTTTTCATCAACGCTTTTTTGAACAATGCCCCGTGTAATATTTTCTAAATTGAAATGATGTTTGATATCACAGCAGACTTTTGTGGGATGATGAAAATTTCTGAGTGATACAATGTGAGATCTGCATAATATAATGGGCATGGGCATTAGGTACGGCCGTAAGTTCTTTCAAATAACAATTGACAAGTCAATGTCACTGGTTCATCTTCAAGAATATTATGGGACGTATGCTCACAAACTGTAATTATCATTTTTGTTATTTGAGGAAGATCATTGAGTCTGTATTAGTTCTAAAAATGGAATAGTTCTTCTTAAATACATATATTTATATCTATAGGTGGCATGATTTGGGGTGTTTATGTTTTGAGGAGGGCGAAGAATAAGTTTAATTTGTTATAATGGTAGAGTATTATTGACACTCTTTGACTAGCATGACTTTCACATAAAATCCTTCAATTAAAAGGTTATTATTGACACTCATTAAAATTCCAATTAGCTTCCTCTTCTCATAATTCTAAAACATTTAACAAGTGAAAAGGTGTTACTTTGTAGTTCATTTCATGGGAGAAATTTTTAATGGGCACAAGGTTAGTATAAAACCTTAAAACATGAAGAACATTCTTTAGAATAAGTGGTTCATAATTTAGGTATCTCTTAATCTAACTATTATGGAAGACAGCCATCAAATAGAAAGGTTTTCTTATTACTTGGGAAAAAAAGTACATGTGTTAAAGTTTAATACTGAACGTATCATGTGAGTTTTAGCTTTTGAATTAATAAACTCAAGTCAGAATCCCATACATGAGACTTCTAGTTTATAAGGAATGATAAACTTACCAAAATGTCGAGAAAAATGCACCCTTGGGTTTAAGATTTGTTAACATATCCAAAAAATTCTTTTTGAGCATTTTAATCTCATTTTTTATTAAATTCCTCCTAATATGGACTTGCATATCCCTCCTCCCTCCCCCTCTCTCCTTTCCCTATCTCTCGCTCTCTCTCTCTCTCTCTTTCACTCTCTGTCTATCTCTATCTATCTATTTCTCTGTCCATCCATCTTTGGTAAATGCCTCTGTTATGAAGTTTGATCAGCTACAATAGGGATCACATAAACTCTCTAAGAAAAAACAACTAAGGGAGCATGCGTAAAGAAATGAAGGTTACATCGAGATAATGTTCTAATTAATGGAAATATCTCAACCGGTCACAACATTGAGTGAATATGATCTGTAAAGGAGAGAAATGTGGAGAAAGTGGAATCGTAGAATGCATGCAACTCTGTGGTGAAAGCATGGAATCACCATCAACTAAGAGCACTATAATGCAGAGCAATTGGGAAGGTATGTGATCCTAACCTTGCCTGCAATCATCAGGCTTATGCATAAATGAGAAGAGATTAATGATGTGTAAAGAAATTACTATATTAAAGATGATGATACAATGTAGAAGTAACATCAATCATACTTGAATTTAAAAATGTGTGGAGATATCATGCTGAGAGAATTGTAAAGAGAAATTTGATGATGGCAGAATTGAAGATGACAATAAAGTGAGGAAATTGTATGAGTCTGAAAGTGCTGAGAAAAGTGAACAGCTTAGAGGTAGAAGCAATGACAACAAGTGGCAACTCTTAATGTATGTATTAGAAAATGAAGGCTTAGGAATGATACATCAATGAAGGCTGATAATGCATAGAACTATGTGTTGGAAATTGCGACGCAATTTTTATTGGGGCTGAAACCGATAAACTTGATTTATGATATTGTAGTGTAATTTACATGTTATTAAGGTTTCAAGGTCACCTCATGTGGGTCTCCACTCTCTGGTTGTACCTATTTTTCGACATACTGAAATCTTCTCCTCTTCCTATGATTTTCAACCACATAAATTTTCTTTAAAGTAAATTTGTGTGCCCGTCGATTTTTATTTATCGTTTATTTTCAATATTATCGTTGCAGGGTGAATGTGGGGAAGCGATTGAAAGAGTCTCATGCTGTGTGAAAGGCTCAAAAGCAGATAGCAATTCTTTTTATTTTACAAAGCATTTGATATAAAGCAATATATATACATATACATATATAAATATATATATAATTTGTCGCATATACACACCTCTCACAAATGTACTTCTATTCATAGATTACAATTAAAAAGCTCAATCATATGAAAAGTCACACCATTGTTGTTAGGCAGTCTTCTTGTATTCATTGAGAAGTTTTTGTTTAGAGATGCTTCAGCTTTCACTCTTGAAAGGTTTTATAAAGATTGCTAATTTCATTTAAAGAATGAAAATTCCATCCCTTTACTACTTAGACCCAATCTTAACATTAAAATTTTCTACTTACATATAAGAAAAAAATAGGCAGGATAAGCACCTGCACCTTGGAGCCGGTATCTTGGAAGCCAACCAATGTGCTACGTATTCAACCACATTAAAATCAAATACATGTTTCAATAAAAACTTATGTTTGTCTCCCTTTTAGAAGTAGTTTTTTGCACATTCCAGTGAATGCTTACCTGGACGGGATATTAACAAGTGATCGAGAATACATGTGGTCTGGACTGGTGACTTTCGTTGCACTTAGAAGGGGTGCTGGTCTGCCATATGCTCAAGTGGTAGAGTGGAAGCTATAATTTGTGGTGTGTCTGTGGGTGGGGGTGCGGGGGGTGATGCCATGACCATTCTTTCTTGCTATTATGATAAAAACTAGAGTTCTTGTAACAGCTTCACATACAAAATGATATTAATTTTACCTATTTTTGATATGCGAATGATATTTATGTAGTTCAGAATAACATAATCATTCCGTGTAAATTTAATATTATTCAAATGAAAGAAACATAATGCTTTTCATGCACGATTCCTCAGATGTGGAGCAGTTCAGCTTCAGCTTTGTAGTCTTCATCACTTCCTCTCAAAAAAACTGTGTGTGGCTCAGATCTTCATTTAAAAAGTTTTAGATTGGATTCATTTCATTTAGATTATCTAATATAAATGTNGCTCAGATCTTCATTTAAAAAGTTTTAGATTGGATTCATTTCATTTAGATTATCTAATATAAATGTTAAAGTGTGCAATATATTTTTTTTCTCTGAAAAACTGTGTTTCGATAACCCACGTATATATATATATATATATGCTAAAATGCCAGAACTAAAAATAGGCTTTGATTTAAAAAATAACTTAAATATGACTTTAACAATTAGTTTATTTAGATTTTTAGCTTCATATGTTCGGATTTATATAATTACTATATATTTTTAAATTTTTTTAAGATATATACATGCATATATCTGACAAAGCACCCACAGTAGACTTAAATATTTATTTTGTTGGAGATCTACAAGGATATCACATATTTCTGGTGTAATTACATATCTGTCACTTAAANAATATACATGCATATATCTGACAAAGCACCCACAGTAGACTCAAATATTTATTTTGTTGGAGATCTACAAGGATATCACATATTTCTGGTGTAATTACATATCTGTCACTTAAATTTTGTTATTTAACTATAAAACATTTAATATTTAAATTAAAATATATATATATATATATATTACTAGTATTACAGTTTAAACTGAAACACAAAAATATTCATGTATCTATTTTGATGTAATTGTGACAATATAATATTACATAAATAAATTTAAATATCAGACATGTAAATGCATAAAAGTTTATATATTATGTATGCAGATTCTCCTTCCTTTTGTTAATGAAGGCAAGCAGACACAAAATTTCCAAAATTTACCATCAGATTCAACATTTACTTTCCTTAAACTCCGAAGGAAAGGTAAATATNTTATAAAACATTTAATATTTGAATTAAAAAATATATATATTACTAGTATTACAGTTTAAACTGAAACACAAAAATTCATGTATATATTTTGATGTAATTGTGAGAATATAATATTACATAAAAAAATTTAAATATCAGACATGTAAATACATAAAAGTTTATATATTATGTATGCAGATTCTCCTTCCTTTTGTTAATGAATGCAAGCAGACACAAAATTTCCAAAATTTACCATCAGATTCAACATTTACTTCCTTAAACTCCGAAGGAAAGGTAAATATGTAATTATACCAAAAAGGAAACCTTTCAACAGGTTTTCCTCACATATTATTCCATAGAAGGCTATATTAAATTCAAATTTGAAGAGAGGATTTAACCAAGAAGGAATGTCCTATTAATGGAAAAAAATTTATTGGGTTATGAGATTCCACTTAATCACACCCTCTGTCAGCACATATATCAACAAATTTAAGTGATTATTTAGCTTGAAATATAGATGGCGGTGATTAAGGAGCACCAGACTAATACATAAAATACCAATGTTCATCAATCCCAAAATTTCCCGTAAATAAAATAGATTTGACTTAATTGTTAATCGGCACGCAGCCTCTCCAATCACCCCAAAAGAAATCAATTCTAACTCAGCTGATAAGCAACACGAAAACTGAGAAAATCCACAGATTCGGATGTATCTACGATTGGAAAAGTAAGCTGATGCTCAATAGAAAGAATAAGAAGAAGGAGAAGGGACTAATTTACCGGTGTGGAAACAAATAAATCTGAAAATTTCAGAGAAAAGCATTTATTTTGAGTAAGAGCGAGGGATTTCACGATGAACATTACAATCAGAGGAGTAAAAATCGTTCTTTTCAATTAGGGATTTGGAGAAATAGTAATAAGACGAATTTTCCGGTTTTTTCATGGTCTCAGCTATGCGAGGTTTGAAAGGTAAAGAAGGTGCAAAATTGTAGCAAGAAGGCCTACCTCCGAAATCCTCCCCATCATAAGGAAAAGGAGCGCTAATATTACGCCTGTTTGCAGCCTTCTTCTTCTCGTGCTCACGGTGTTTGTTGAATTGCCTGAGGGGCAAGAGTACTATCTTATTAACTTTCGATCGGATCTTCGTTCTATTTCCGGGGAATCTCTCTTGCTTCTTGTCCTCCTCGTCGTCTTCTTTCCTCCGATGCTCTGAAATCTGTGGAAGTCGGGTCTGTTCCTGCCTCTGGTGTTGTATTCCGTCGTCTTCGTCTTCGTCGTCGTCGTCGTCCTGGTGGTGATCAGGATGCCCTATCTTTCGCGGTATGAGCTCGTCTATTTCTCCGCCGGAAGATTCCTCTTTTCCCCAACTTGCGCGATCAGACATGCGAAAAATTTTGCGCTTTATCATCCACAAGTTGGGAGCAGAGAGATGAAAATAATTTGATCAGATATGGCTGACCTAGAAAAATGGATGTTAGTGATGTAGGAGCAGCTGGAGCACAGGAGTCATAACTGTGTGGAGTTTCGAGTACGAATATGTTTAGGACTGCATTGGATGTATTTAACTAAAAAAGAGAAACTTTGTTTAACTTGAAGGAATCAACTTTCTTAATAATAAGATGCAAGGACTGTATGTAGGGATACAAGGATGAGAAGTGTAGGGATACAAGGATGAGAATTGCAGGAGTACATAACGACTTGTCTCTTTATGACAAAATGGGCATACTCCTAGGCTTTTGTGACAATTTTATATATTCAAATTTTTTTTTAATAAGTGATGAAAGAGAGGGGAACCCTCGTTTACATGAAATGAAGATGCAGTACAATATAAATATAGTATTTCTAACTCTACTCCTGTGAGGGTTTTTACGTATTATTTTAGGTATTTTATATATGTAGGCCCGTGGCTGATCGTCGTATTGAATCATCTAAGTTGTGTCGATTGTCCAAGCTCGGACGGTCGCCTGGGTTGGGTCAATCGTCCCTCTGGATAGGTTGTCCAGGCCGGGTCAATCATCCGGGTTGGGTTGGTTGTTCAGGTTGTGTCGTATAGGTTAAAGTCTGACGTTGATTTTCAACATTGGCCCACTAAGAGATTCGATCGGGAAAATTTTTAATGTACACATTCTATATTAATTTATCCTCTTATTAAATGGTTATTGTTAAATATGATGAAGCTTTTCCACTTATGTGGTTGAGCCATCTGCTAGTTGCACATAAGCTAAACCCAAAAGGTACAATTGACGTATTATTAAATTACTCAAGCCATAATGCCCTTAATTTAAATTAAATTAGGCAACTTGAGCCAATCGGTTGATTTGCAAACATAATTAATTTTCTTTTATGAACTCAGTGATGTGGAATAATGTAAGATTATTTACATAAGTTCATTTCATTTTTCTAAATAGAAAAATTAAGCGGTGCAATGAGATATAACAAATATATATATATATATATATATAATAAGAATCGAGTGAAGGCTAAAACACATTCAAACTCTGAAGCAAATGAAGTTAAATGTTCACTTACAAGAACCCAAGAAAGTGTCCAATTAATAATTCATTCATGACCCATCAAAAGAGTTATATCAAGAAGAAATATTTTTTTTTGTATTTTAACTTTTATATTTCAACTTAAGTTTCTAGAAAGTTTGAATTTTCCGATTATGATGCTTTATGAGTGCACATAAGAATATTAATAAATTAGGAAAATGGTTAGCATTATCTACCACTCTTCAAATTTTTCTTCTCTTTTTGTAACTTTTTTTTATCATTGTAATACTTATAAATAGGATTGACATATAATGACTTTTGATTAGTCGTTGAATGAAATATTTGAGTGAAAATTTTCTAGTTTTGTTGTTTGGTGTTTGATGGCTAAAAGTGTTGCATTTTACTTTGGTGAGATTACATATTTTATATTTACTTTTCTTTTAAGTTATGTATTAATCATCTATATCACTTGTTCTAAATTTTTCACCACTTTTTCATTTGTGTCCTTAGATTCATATAATATCAATAAACCAACAACCAGAGCCCACAACCATTCTATACCTCTCTTCATGCCTCTCGGCTAAACACATTTGAAACCACCTATATGCTCCAAAACATAAATACACATCATAAGCTAACCACTAAATATCATTAACAGCTATTTACTCAATCTTAAGGCTATTTTGCAAGAGATATTTCAAATGAGTACAAAATAGCATAATCCATAATAGTCTTCATATTTTACCTATCATTCCCTCTTAAATTTTTTAACAACCCACCAAAATCTTTGCAGCACATCTTTAGACCTAATACCAAATATCAATAGCAAATTTGAGTGTTTTATCTCATCAAAAGGCCGCTTACCTTTGTCATATTTGGTATTAGAGTGGATATGGGAAGCCGTCATGAAACAATAATTTTGTTTAGGTGTTTTTCCCTTACGGTGTGTCTAATGGCTCAACCATCAAAGTTGTAAGTATAACAAATTTCACCCCCTTTAATAGACCAGGTATCATATTTTAGTTATGATTCATTTACATGCAAGTGAGGAAGAGNACTTACCTTTGTCATATTTGGTATTACAATGGATTTGGGAAGCCGTCATGATACAATAATTTTGTTTAGGAGTTTTCCCCTTACGTTGTGTGTAATGGCTCAACCATCAAAGTTGTAATTATAGTAAATTTCACCCCCTTTAATAGACCAGGTATCATATTTTAGTTATGATTCATTTACATGCAAGTGAGGAAGAGTTTGAAGATTTATTTTCTTGGCGAATAACTTTGATGAGTTTTTTTAAGCTTACATCTTATGTATTTTCCTTATTCTCTTACCAATATGCATTAAATAGTTTTAGAATGAGATATACTAAAAAATAAAGAATAAATTATTAGAATCAAGTGATGACCAAAACACATTAAAACTCTCAAACAAATGAAGCCAAATGTCCACTTATAAGAGCAAAAGCAAAAAACACAAGAAAGTGCCTAATTTAAAGTCCATTAAATACCCATCACATGAGACATATAAAGAATAAATTTAATTTTTTTATTTAAATTTTAAGTTTTTATAAAAATTGAATTTTCAAATTCGGATGTTTAATAAATTATGAAAGTGGTGAACACATTTCTCCACTAATGATCATACATCATCCTTAAAAATTTCCTCATCTTTTTTTTTTGACTTTTTTTTATCGTTGTAATTCATATAAATAAGGATGATGTGTAATTACCTTTAATCAGTTGTTGAATAAAATATTTGAGTGAGAATTTTATCGCTTGTTGTTTGGTGTTTGGTGACTTAATTTTTTTTTCTTTAATGGAGATTAAGTATTTATCTTAACCTTTATTTTGAATTTTTTATTAATTCTCCATAACACTTACTCTAAATTTTTAACCACTCTTTCATCCATGCCCCAAGCTTCTTATAATATCAATAAACCAATAACCATAACCTTACAACAATTTCATATCGTTCATCATAGCTCTTCATGTTCCCTAACCCTCAATTTTATTATAAACACATCCAAAACCACCCATTTACTCTAGATCATATGTATACATCAAAATTTAACCACCAATAATCATTTTCAACCCTTTAATCAATTTTGAGCCACTTTTCAAAGAGATATTTCAAATCAGCCCAAGATAGCCTAATTCAGATTAGTCTTGATATTTTAGTCATCATTTCCTTCTAAATTTTTTAATTACCCGCTAAGATCTCCACATCACATCTTTAGACTTAATACCAAACATCAATAGTAAATTTAGCACTTTATCCCATTTAAAAGTCACCCCACCTCCATCATAGAGTTGTCCAAATTAAGTCTAACTTTTAAAACAAACCAAACCCAAGCATTAGGGTATGCCAAAATTACTATTTAAATGCTTGATCTAATCTAATTATTAATGTTAGTTGATCTAACCGATCTTATTTTCCTCAAGTTAACCCCATTGAACCTTCAAAATAGATTAATTTAATAAATTTAATGTAATTTTGTTGCTTGACCACACTTTGATTCTCATTAAAGTATACCCGCTCACATAATTAAATCCAAACATAAATCAACCTAATTAGATCATTAAATAAGATTTACTCGATCAATTTAACTTATTTAAATCATACTCAACATAATTTATTATTTAAGCTAACTCTTCTTAGTCAAATAGACCTAATAAAACCTAAAATAAGTTTTTTTTCTTAATTAACCTAATTAATCTATGATTAAGCCAACATAGTCGTTGATTGACCCATCACCGTATTGTGTTAGACTAAATTGATCAATAAAGCTCAATAATCCTCAGAAAAGTATTCAACTTCTTTTATGATAANATCAACATAATTTATTATTTAAGCTGACCCTTCTTAGTCAAATAGACATAATAAAACCTAAAATAAGTTATTTTTTTCTTAATTAACCTAATTAATCTATGATTAAGCCAATATAGTCGCTGATTGACCCATCACCATATTGTGTTAGACTAAATTGATCAATAAAGCTCAATAATCCTCAGAAAAGTATTCAACTTCTTCTATGATAAACATAACTGAATAATCAAGTCTAGATTATCCCCCTGGATTAGTCCAAAGAGATTTCCATGGTGCATTATTAACCCTAGTATGCTAAAATCAACCTATTTGGCCTTAGTTCAAGCATTTAATGGCTATGATTTAAACCACATTAATTGTCAACTTGATTCTTAATCTCTTCAATAGGTCGATCCCAACTATATAATATGCTTAGTCCCTATGTTTGGCTTAAGACCATACTTATGCCTACAATTCAATTGAACCCAATTATCTATAACTTAACTAAAATTGAGTTCATATTAAGTTGCAACCATTATGATGAATCCTTTGCGGGTCAATTTTTTTTTGTATAATATATATTCTAAGTAGGTCTCCTGTCACCAATCAAATATGCCCTCTAAAATAAGGATATTTACCTCAAAGCTAGCTTAGTATGGAGCATTAATCTTCTCGTGTAACTATGAATCTTTCTTTAAGAATATCATTACTATTGTAAAATTCCTCAACAGTTGTAACAATATTAACATTATTAGAGTTGATTATATGCATATTTCATATGAACCCTTTAACTATTATTAAAGAAGGCATCAAAGTTCTTAAAAACCTAATATAAACTTATATTAAANTATGAATCCTTTGCGGGTCAACTTTTTTTTGTATAATGTATATTCTAAATAGGTATCCTATCACCAATCAAATATCCCCTCTAAAATAAGGATATTTACCTCAAAGCTAGCTTAGTATGGAGCATTAATCTTCTCGGGTAACTATGAATCTTTCTTTAAGAATATCATTACTATTGTAAATTTTCTTCAACAGTTGTAACAATATTAACAGTATTAGAGTTGATTATATGCATATTACATATGAACCCTTTAACTATTATTAAAAAAGACATCAAAGTTCTTAAAAACCTAATATAAACTTATATTAAAATCATCTCACGGACTTGCTTGATAATATATCCACTATAAATGATTACATATGCTATGTACATGACAATATTCATTAAGTTTCTTTATAGATGATCAAGTATGCTATGTACATGACAACATCCATTATGTTTCTTACTTGCGTGAAATGGGAGATAAAAATTGAGCGACATGAGCTTAATTATATAAGACAAGCAAAAATTTTATTTGTTTATTAAGGTCCAAATATCTTTATTATTCAATAATTTTCTATGATAAAAAGATTAACATATTGACGAATGAATACATTGTAATAGTGATAAGATTAATTTATTAACTCGAGCAACCTCAAAGCTTGACTTAATATAAGNAGTATGTTATGTACATGACAATATGCATTAAGTTTCTTACTTGCGTGAAATGGGAGATAAAATTTGAGCGACATGAGCTTAATTATATCAGGCAAGCAAAAATTTTTTTTTTTGTTTGTTAATGTTCAAATATCTTTATTATTCAATAATTTTCTATGATAAAAAGATTAACATATTGACAAATGAATACATTGTAATAGTGATAAGATTAATTTATTAACTCGAGCAACCTCAAAGCTTGACTTAATATAAGCTTTATTTGACTCAAATGAGAAATTAAAGCACAAGCACTCAAAAGTATGCCAAGGCATTCGTTAGAGGAGGCCACATGAAATACACTTCAGCTTAATTAAAAGTTTTAAAATGTACAAAAAACACAAATTTGACACACATAAAAGGGTATTGACTGTAGACCAGAAGCATCGCAATATATTGGTTGTACTAAATCTAAAGATTAAATAATATATCATTTATAATGACGATTCATCACAAAATCTTATAGCCATGATTTTTACAATAAAGAAAGATTTATGCTCTTAATGAGATGAGATATGTAAGTGCATTGTGATTAACGTTATTTGAGAACCTTTTAGAAAATATTATTATTTTGTTGAAAGGGACATTATTGAAGGAATCTATAAATTTAATGCAAACCATGATTTAAATTTCTCATCTCTCTCTCTCTCTTCAATTTATCGTAGAAGACAAAGGGATAAATAAAATTACTATTCACTCCTAAAATCACCCCCACCCCTTCCCAAACGAAATAGATATATATATATATATATATATATATANATTTTTACCATAAAGAAAGATTTATGGTCTCAGTGTAATGAGACATGTAAGTACATTGTGATTAACGTTATTTGAGAACCTTTTAGGAAATATTATTATTTTGGTGAAAGGGACATATTAGAAGGAATCTATAACTTTAATGCAAACCATGATTTAAATTTCTCATCTCTCTTTCTCTCTCTCTTCAATTGATCGTAGAAGACAAAGGAATAAAGAAAATTAACTATTCACTTCTAAAATCACCCCGACCCCTTCCCAAACGAACATATATATATATATATATATATATATATNAAATTGGGACTAGAATCGAATTTAACCTAAAAATATATTCAAATAGGTCACTCGAGTTGTGTTTGAGTCAGTCGGGTTGAAGACTAGTTTAATTTGAGGTAAAATTTTTTGAAGTTAGACGCATCAGGCCAAGTCAAATAGGGTCATACCCTAATTCTACCCATTAGCCCAATTTAACACCTCTCTCACACAACTTTCATTTAGAAGCACATAATAAACTAATAAAGTTGCAATTAATGGTATAATCCCATAATAACATATTTTGGAAATAGAATACTAAAGCTTATGAAACTAGTATGAACGTGATTTTTACGTAGAGTAGGATTTTTTTTGAAGTTTTTTAGCAAAACAATTGATACACACATAGGATAGTGAGTTTAACTCTCAAAAGACTCTTATTTATCTTTCTCTTTATCACTCTATTCACGGTACGAGTTCTTCTACCGAGNAAGTAGGAAAGTCCTATGGCTAGACCTAAGCTACTAAATAAATTTCTAGACCTCAACCAAAAGTGAGGTCAACATTTAACAAAACAATTGATACACACATAAGATAGTGAATTTAACTCTCAAAAGACTCTTATTTATCTTTCTCTTTATCACTCTATTCACGGTACGAGTTCTTCTACCGAGTTGTATTCTCTCACGAATGATACAAAACCCTAATTCTCAAAAGAATTTAACTGTGACCAAACATTGAGATAACTACCTCACAGCCTCTAACAAAGTGATATTTGAAGCTAAAACATCTAAATAATGCTATTATATATATATATATATANGAAGAATGAAAGTCATTTTGAAGTTGATTTGATGGTCAATTTGGATGGATTTGAATGGATTTTGATTTTAGACTTAATTAAGCCTTTAAGGAGCCAAATTGGGGGTTTTGCTAAAAGATGGTCAAATTGACCAAATTGGACCATGGTGTAGTTTGACAAAATGAAATTGAGAATATTTTGGATTAATTGGGATTTTTTGGGAATTTTTGGATTTTTGGGCCATGGAGGGGCATTTTGGTAATTTGGCCATTTTTGGAA
>JXCR01089981.1:692641-724451 GCA_002079205.1 Phalaenopsis hybrid cultivar
TTAAGGGGATGTGCAGAAAAATACTGGAAGAGGTGTAGTGATTGAAATCCAACGATGGATAAGAGAGTATGGATAACAAGGGAGAATTGCATATGTACTATATTGTAGTGAAAATTTCATAATCATTTGGGTGTACACTGCAAATATAAGTAGTTAGTTCCTGAAATATGACGCCCTTGCATAAATTTATTTGATTGCATCAAAATTTCTATTAAATTGGATTATTCGTGTCAGAGGTGCTCATATTGGGTGATTTGCAATTGTTTTCACAATGTATATAGCAAGTTTTTTGAATTTAGATACAGTAGAACATGAAAAAAATCATTATTTTGCATAACATAATTTAATGATGATTTTTTTTTTGGGTACAAACATTTTTTTGTACTATAACAACATCAACAGAAACAACAACTACAACAAAAAGCAACAAGCCTTTACCAAAGTATTATTTGTAATTAAAATAAATATATAAGAGATCTGACTATTTTCACTTATCACCCAACTTTTGTTTGTTTAATGTATATGGTGGCGCCAGTACCACTGAGGTTTGATAACCGTACTGTATTGAGTGTATCTGAAAATTTTGCATTTGAATTAACTAAACTAGAGAAATATTTTGTTGCTCAACTCATAGCCCAAAAGAAGTATCCAGGATCAGTGATGGATGAAACTTGACATGTGTATGTAGCATATCATTCAGTCAATGGTTTTGATACCTTTTTGGTTCTGAGTTGGGGCGTATTAGCAAAAATTGTCAATAATTGAATAAATTGTAATTTAGTTGGCCATTTCATGACATGATAATAGAACATATTTTGTGATTCAGTTGACAATGTTGACTGATAGAAATATTCATTCTTGTACCTTTATTAACTGGTTTATTCTGCTATTGCTTTCATAGCATCAAAAGTTAACGTCCACTAGCGCGCTTGTTTTTTCTGTTTTGTTTAAATTTTTTAGAGTACTTTCTATGGTATTCTCACAAACTATTACTAGATGTAATTAATAATCTTTTAAGATTAAATTTCCTCACATATCAGTGGTCGATAAGTTATATCGGATAATGTAATATTTTACGTGTATTGTTTTTCTTTTGTATCTATGCTTGCCACACTTGTATTCTGATTTTTTTGTAAATGCGATGGGCGAAGTAAGACAATTTTCTTTGATGAGTAAAAAAAACAATAAAAATGTGGCTGTTTGTTGGCTCAGATAGGAGTTTTATGTGGGCAAGAAGTTGGTGATGTTACGAGCTTGCTTTCTTTGGGGGCATCTTCAGACCATACTTATTGTTCTATGCATGCTAAGGGTGTGGCTCGAAATGCTTCCCCTCCTTGGAGAGAAGATGATAAAGATGGCCATTACATGTTTGATCTTGGAGAGAATCTAACCTCTCGCTGTAATTATACCTGATCACAATTGTTGGAAATCATTAATTATTTTAGTTCGATTGGTTTTATATGCATGAATTTTTTTATATAGTTTGATGAATTTCTTCCTATATATAGAAATCAATGTCTTCTTCATATGCTTTTGGTGATATAGTTTATTTAAATAAGACATTTTCGCATGCTGCTAAGTATTTATATTTTTATCTTCAGAGTGTATTATGTTTTATAAACTTGTATTTTAATCATGGCACAGTTTAAAACTTATTTGATGACATTTTGACATCGCTGTTAATTGATTTTTTTGGGTAGAATTATCTCTAGTATGTTGACTTATTTAACAACCAAGCATTTGTGCCTACTGCTCATTACTTGGGCTCGGATATTTTTAAAAAAGTTTTGAAAGATTTTTTTTTTTTTCAATTTTTTGATATTTAGAGATTTTGCTTTCACTTCCTTTTTTCTTTTTCTGTAGGTTGTTAGCCTGCCTCATTTTATCTTGTTTTAGTTTTTTTTAATTTATTTTTTGTAATGATGTCATTGTCAAGTCTGTTTCTCTACTAGCCTGCAATATTCTCTTCTGTTTTTTTTTGTGTGTGTGATGATGTGCTATTGTCAATCATCCGTTCCTCTATTGACTCTTTTGTTGCTCCATTTTTTTGCAGATAAGATATATAGCAAGATGGGTGAAGGTTAGTTATTGGTTTAAATTCTTTTCAGCATCACCTAAGTTGTATAAAGTACTCTCAAGTGCTCTAATTTGGCAATATTTTTATTTTCAGGTACGTTTGGGCAAGTCTTAGAATGTTGGGATCGGGAAGCTAAAGAAATGGTAGCAATCAAGATTGTTCGTGGCATCAAGAAGTACTGGGATGCTGCTCTGATCGAAATTGATGTGCTTCAACAGCTAGCGAAACATCAAGAGTCTTCCAGCCTGTAAGTTTCCTTACTGGAATGGCCCCTTAGTCTATACTTTTTTGGCTGTTTTGTAGGTAGTAGGGGTAGCTTTTCATCCATATATGGGTGTATTTTGCAGTTGTGTGCAAATAAGGAACTGGTTTGACTATCGTAACCATATCTGTATTGTAAGTATAATTAGTTTGTAATGATTTCCCCACTATGCAAGATGATCATTAGGGGCTAAAATATGCCCATAAATTTAAATGCCTTCTCACAGGTGTTTGAGAAGCTTGGCCCAAGTTTATACGATTTTCTTCGGAAAAATGGTTACCGACCCTTTCCAATTGATCTTGTTCGTGAGATTGGCAGGCAACTATTTGAATCCGTTGCATGTATAGACTACGCCTTCCATTTTTTTTTTCCAGTTTTTTTATAGATAATTCTAACATTCACTAATTATTTCTTTCTTTAGCAGCTTTTTTGTGAGTATAGGCTCTGTTTGATTTTTGGATTTTTATTAGGGCTAAATTGAAATTGAGGCTTTTAGCTACATGATTCCTTGCTTGATCTGTGCTAGATTTTACTTTCTTTCATCAATATTTATAGTGTTTGCATTAAATGAAAGTTTAATNTAAATTGAAATCGAGGCTTTAGCTACATGATTCGTTGCTTGATCTGTGCTAGATTTTACTTTCTTTCATCAATATTTATAGTGTTTGCATTAAATGAAAGTTTAATNTATTTGATGACATTTTGACATCGCTGTTAATTGATTTTTTTGGGTAGAATTATCTCTAGTATGTTGACTTATTTAACAACCAAGCATTTGTGCCTACTGCTCATTACTTGGGCTCGGATATTTTTAAAAAAGTTTTGAAAGATTTTTTTTTTTTTCAATTTTTTGATATTTAGAGATTTTGCTTTCACTTCCTTTTTTCTTTTTCTGTAGGTTGTTANATATAGTTTGATGAATTTCTTCCTATATATAGAAATCAATGTCTTCTTCATATGCTTTTGGTGATATAGTTTATTTAAATAAGACATTTTCGCATGCTGCTAAGTATTTATATTTTTATCTTCAGAGTGTATTATGTTTTATAAACTTGTATTTTAATCATGGCACAGTTTAAAACTCATTTGATGACATTTTGACATCGCTGTTAATTGATTTTTTTTGGGTAGAATTATCTCTAGTATCTTGACTTATTTAACAACCAAGCATTTCTGCCTACTGCTCATTGCTTGGGCTCGGATATTTTTAAAAAAGTTTTGAAAGATTTTTTTTTTCAATTTTTTGATATTTAGAGATTTTGCTTTCACTTCCTTTTTTCTTTTTCTGTAGGTTGTTAGCCTGCCTCATTTTATCTTGTTTTAGTTTTTTTTAATTTATTTTTTGTAATGATGTCATTGTCAAGTCTGTTTCTCTACTAGCCTGCAATATTCTCTTCTGTTTTTTTTTGTGTGTGTGATGATGTGCTATTGTCAATCATCCGTTCCTCTATTGACTCTTTTGTTGCTCCATTTTTTTGCAGATAAGATATATAGCAAGATGGGTGAAGGTTAGTTATTGGTTTAAATTCTTTTCAGCATCACNTTAGTCAATTAATTTTTTTTAAAATACTACTTTTTATATATATATATATATATATATATATACTTAATGAGTAGTATTTCGAGCCGAACACGAACGAACACATCTTAGTTCGTGTTCGACTCGTTAACTTATCGAACGAAATTAACGAGTCGAACACGATTTTCTTAAAGAGTCGAACATGAGCTGTTCGCGAACAACGAGCCGTATTGACAGCCCTAGTTCTGACAAAGTTTTGTTTTGTACTACTTTTATTTGGCCTTTCAGAACATAATTATGAAGNTCGAACACGAGTTTCTTAACGAGTCGAACACGAGCTGTTCGCGAACAACGAGCCGTTCTGACAGCCCTAGTTCTGACAAAGTTTTGTTTTGTACTACTTTTATTTGGCCTTTCAGAACATAATTATGAAGTATGTGGATCGTTCAGCTGGAGATCTAATTGATTTGTTGCAAGGTCTATTCAAATATGAGCCAGCAGAACGGTTGACGGCACGCGAAGCTCTCAGGCATCCCTTTTTCAGGAACAATCGGAGAAGGGAATAAAATTGTTGCATGCATAATCAAGTTACATGTTGAATGATCCTTAAAAATATATTGGAACAGCTGCTGGCTGTCATTTTTTTCCCTTCTGTACAGTAATGCCTTTAGGATAATAGAAGCAACACAGCATGATTAGTGGCACCTCATTGTGTAATGCGTTGATGAGCCTTCTCTCTTTACCTATCAAGTTCAGTATTTTTTCGCCCCCTTTTTAATTTATTTATTTTACTGTTGGGAAAGCAAAATGTGGAGTTTCTCTGAATTCATTTAGGATGCGTCACAACATTTAGTTATTTGACTTCAAATTTGTCACCACGTCTTTCTAAACTGATTTATCTGCAATTGCTGTAGCTTTTTGGTTTATAAAGTTTGTGGTCTAATGAGAAATAAAAATTTCACTTTTAATAATGCTAGTGTTGTAGACGACCAAAAAGTAAACGTTGATTTGTGCATCATTGTCATTTATTGAGTTGCATCAGGTGTTCAATGATAGTGTCACCTGGTAACCGTCCTCATACCCATGAACATAACTAATTTCAGAGAGAATTTTACTCGCTGGTTACCGGAAGGATGGATGCTTCGCTGCATTTTGGTTTAGTATGTTAATTATATGAAATTCTACTCTTTTAAAAAGATAGGTAGTGAGGTCCATTTTTTTGATGTGATGATAAAGGTTCAAGTGATTTGTAAGTACGATCATTTGTTTTGAGTGATTGCTGTTTTTAAAATGGTAGTTTTAAAAAAATTAATTTATTTAAAAAAATTGTAGTGAAAATTATAAATGTGTATACTTGTTAATTAATCAGGTATGTTTTCTTTTAAAATGAAAGTATTTTATTTTATCAGGTCGGGTTAAAAAAGGTCAAACACAATTTTAGAAATCAAGTATAATTTTTTGAACGGTGTTGGGTGATTCGAAACACAAAGTAAACACAAAGAATGGCCCCAAACATACTGAAATGTTCCTCGTATTTTAATTAACAAAGATAAAATTTGGAAGTTCCAATGTGAATTTGTAGATGTAGAGTTGTGATCTACATATGGACTGCATTTTTTCTAATAATTTCAAAATATATTCTCTAGTTGGCCAATTTTAACAATCTTGTCTTATATCTGCTTTAGCCTTTAGGATTGTCAAGCCAAGTCCTTAAAGTACATGTTCCTCTATTGAAGCTTTAGAGCAAAGGATCTGCCATCATATGTCTGCTATTTTTTACATCCCNCTTGTATTGTAGACGTCCAAAAAGTAAACGTTGATTTGTGCATCATTGTCATTTATTGAGTTGCCTAAGGTGTTCAATGACAGTGTCACCTGTAACCGTCCTCATACCCATGAACATAACTAATTTAAGAGAGAATTCTACTCGCTGGTTACCAGTGCATTTTGGTTTTGTATGTTAATTATATGAAATTCTACTCTTTTAAAAAGATAGGTAGTGCGGTTCATATTTTTGATGTGATGATAAAGGTTCAAGTGATTTGTAAATACGATCATTTGTTTTGAGTGATTGCTGTTTTTAAAATGGTAGTTTTAAAAAAATTAATTTTTTTAAAAAAATTTGTAGTGAAAATTATAAATGTGTATACTTGTTAATTATTCAGGTATGTTTTCTTTTAAAATGAAAGTATTTTATTTTATTAGGTCGGGTTAAAAAAAGTCTTAAACACAATTTTAGAAATCAAGTATAATTTTTTGAACGGTGTTGTGGTGATTTGAAACACAAAGTAAACACAAAAAATGGCCCCAAACCTGAACTCTGAAATGTTATTTTAATTAACAAAGGTGATGGTGCGGGTGTTACCAATTGAGAAAAATTTTGGAAGTTCCAAGGTGAATTTGTAGAGGTAGAATTGTGATCTACTAATCATTATGGGCCTATGGATGCATTTTTTCTAATAATTTCAAAATAGATTCTCTAGTTGGCCAATTTTAACAATCGTGTCTTATATCTGCTTTAGCCTTTAGGATTGTCAAGCCAAGTCCTTCAAGTACATGTTCCTCTATTGAAGCTTTAGAGCAAAGGATCTGCCATCATATGTCTGCTATTTTTTACATCCCATGAATCTTATAATTGTCATAACTGCTAATTAGACTCATATCCACTTCTAATATATTAATTTGTTACAACCGATGCATCCTATAATTGTCATGATCATTGATCTGACCGTTTCTACTGCAAACTGGTCCTTTGGTTATAGTTCCTCTAATTTTAAACCTGGGCAACACACCCAACCGATCAAAATAGACCAATCCNTTGGTCCTTTGGTTATAGTTCCTCGAATTTTAAACCTGGGGAACACACCCAACCGATCAAAATAGACCAATCCAACCTTTTTATGATACTGCTAGTTTTAATATTAATCAATTTCTTATTTTAAAACAATTTCACGATATAGTTGAGTGATAATTCATAGAATTTGTATATTGAATTGATAATATTATAATCACATAATTATGATAATATTTAAATTATATTAAAATAATTTTAATAATTATTAATCATCCATTCTGACCTCCCTTTAACCATGACTTTTGAACCTCTTCTTTACGAACCACACCTAATAATTTTTCCTTTTGTAGATTCAATATTTGGTCTGATTTTCAAAACCTTTTACATATCTATCATATAAATAATGATTCTAAATATTTACTACATTTTCACATCATTCTTGATTTCATTTTTATTTATGATATTCTTATTTAGGTCATATTTCATCCTTTCTTTTGGAATATTTAATTTTTACAAAAGCAATAAGAATATTACAAACTCAATATATTTTTGACAATGGTGAAAGCAAAATACTATTATTATTATTATTTTGTATTATCTTTCAACAAAACTATCTCTTCCTCTGGAAGCCCAACATTTAACTATTATAAAATATTTTAAAAGCATTTTAGGAGGGGAATATACATCAGACAAATTAAAAATTTGCTTTTGATGGGACAAATATATCAATCTCCTCTTAGAAACCGAAAAAAAAAGCATATTCTTACAATTAGATGTCTTCTTATGGAAAGCGATTCATACTGCTCTTTGATTAAGCATCAAGTCGAATTTTAGTTCATTTTGTTCTCATTCTCTTATATCCCTTTTACGCAATTCATAATCTTTTTCATCCTCTAACTATTAAATATCCAGTTCTTGATCCACTTTGACAATATACAATGATTAAGGAACATTATACACTGCAAACATCAAATACTTAGAAATTGAAACCTTTGCTGGCAAGTAAAAGTGTAATTGATTCTTGTTTGGTGTGTATGATCAAAACAAAAGCAAAATAGCCCATTGAGCAGTAGAAAACATAACTGATTGCTGAAGAGTTGTCTTAGTAGTGTGATATAGATTCATGAGTAAAATATTTGCCTCAATTGCGATACTCTTATTGTTTTTGCATCAGACTATTTGCTATCTATATATATCTTAGAAAAAAAAGATATATAGTCCTATATTGTGCTCATCTCATTTGGCTTTCGTCCCTGTCAGTTTTGATTATGCCTTTGTATGTTTTTCACTACAACAGTCATGTAGGATACATTCCACTTTCATCATATGTTTTGATGAAATCATTGTGACGAGTGATATTAATGATGTATTGGAATGTTGAAGTCTAAATGAAATTATCATTTTGAAATTAAAAAATTGGGTCTTCCAATCTAGGTATTGAGTTAACTCATGTACCTGATATTCTTTAGCATGCTCACCTTATTAATGCTAAAATTATTCAAATTCAATTTGAACTTTAATGGTCAATATTCCCTTTTAGATGACACAACTTTGAATAACCCCAGTATATATCTAGAATTTTTGTCAGCTTGATATATCTTATCATTACAAGAAAAAATATTGCCTATCATATTTTACCAATGTTCATCAAATTATTATTTTTCATTTTGCGCTATCTTTGGGGTACACTTTTTCAGTTTATTTTGTTTTAATCAACATCTTTAGAGCTGATTCTCATGTTACTTGGGCTAGCAATCTGATGGACTACAGATCTATAATTGGCTTGCGTATTTCTTGGAGAATCTTTTCTTTAAATAGTAAGATATAAAGTTTTATTTCTCAGTTGAGTATCATCCTATGTTCTCTACTAACATAGAGATAATTTAGTTGTGTTGGTTGTTTGTTGAATGGGTATTATTCTTTCACATCCCACTCCATTGAATCGGGAAAATTAAAAGAAGAAAATTTCTGATTGCTTACAAGTTAGCATTACATGAGAGAAATAAACATTTTGAAATTGACATCTCACTCATTATACCCTACAGCGTGATACTCTTAGCCTCACCATTATTTCTTTTTCTCTATAGATTGCAAGTACGTTTATCAAGTCACATTTGCTTTTGAGTTTTTGCTCCTTGACATAACAAACCTCTTATGGTTCTTAGAGCAACATCATGACTTATATTCATTGTTATATAAATATTTATTATGTGTTGAATATTTATATAAAGAAAGTATAGTATTTATTATTACAATATATCCTTAATCTTAGACATATTATTATTTAATGTGTTTTTCTTTGTTAGTCTCTTATAGTGCCTATATTTAAACACTCATATATTAAATTATTTAATTCAATAAAAGGCATTGCAATTCTAGCTTTTTAATAAAAAGCAGCATATGCTACAATTATCAAGAATAATGGATGAGCACTGATTATCCTTTGATACATACTAATACTATGTTTTATATAATCTACGGGAGTAAATATTATGCATGTTGAACATACGCTCAATGATGTAGATATTGGGTTGCCTCAAATTTTTTTTTTTTTTTTGCGCATCCTGACCGTAGATATACATAAAGTTAACCAATAGGTACACAATGTCCTTTCTTCCATTCACTGAATCAAATAGTAGGTTTTGCGAGAATACTTGGCTTATTGGTCACCTAACTGTATTTATAAGTGTATTACTTTCAAAGAAAGGTGAGACTTTAGATGAGTACAGTATAATGTTTCATCCTGACATCGTATTTTCAGTGGATTGTAAGTGGTTTCGTTTGTAACAAGGTCAAGTTATATTTTATTGAGG
Source organism: Phalaenopsis hybrid cultivar (assembly GCA_002079205.1). Taxonomy (NCBI): domain Eukaryota; kingdom Viridiplantae; phylum Streptophyta; class Magnoliopsida; order Asparagales; family Orchidaceae; genus Phalaenopsis; species Phalaenopsis hybrid cultivar. Next base: position 702,107 of record JXCR01089981.1, read on the forward strand.
TACATTAATTTGCATGCTGATTATTCTATACGATTCTTTTGATATAAGCATATCAACTATATAATATACTTACAATTAATGACTTCCACCTATACTACTATATGATGGGCTATTAATGGCTTCTTGCTAGTTAGTGTATAATAGGGATAACCTATAAATTTCTTCCAAACATATCCAAGTAGTTGAAAAGAAAAGTTTATAGATAGTTAATCTTTGAGGATTAATTATAACGTGAATCATAAATTCTCTTGTTGGCACGATTCAGTTTGATGTGCCGAGCTCACATCAAGTCAGGTCACCACTGACATTTCGCAAAAAATAATGCAATGATATTGATATTAATAAAATCCCTTTTTGTAAATAACTTGTTTGTGTATGAGTGCTTTGATATTTTAATTAATTTTAGCTTCTAACTTACCCACCTTCATCACTGAGCTATGAATTAAACGATAATCAAATCATTGAATCCTAGCTGCATGCATCCTTAATTATCCTTTAGAAGTAAGTTGCCACCATCAGGAATAACTCGTCCAAACTAAGGCTCTCCTTAAGGGACATTACTCTCATTATAAAATTTATTGCAAAATAACGTTCAACTGTGAGGCTTAAAATTTGTTACATTTAGACTTCTAGGACCATGCATTAGTTTTAGTAATGTTCTGCAAGTCCACTTACAAGGAGTCTCAAGTAATATTCAACAGTTGAAAATGATCCACATGGACTCATATCTTTTATTATGTAGCGGAGGACATCATTGGAGCTGTTAAAAAAGCTCACTTTTCGAATTTAATGGCATTCAACTTAATAAATAGCACAAATTTCAACAAATTTTCACAAACTTTCTAATTGAACTAGCCAAACACAAAGGTCTTGTTTGATCATGTTTGGATTGATGAAGAACATAACAGATTTCATTATCAAGGCAAACACAAACAAAGACGAAATTCACAATAAGTGAAGAACTTATAGATCATATAAAGTTAAGAAAATTAAATAACGTTTGACATAAAAAAACTACAGAACAATCGATATAACTCACAAATTTTTTCGCAGAGACATTTCATCGAACACATCATGAAGCAAAGTTGAAAAGCTTCCAGCTGCTTCACTTGCCGAAGAGAAGGTTCATAATAGCTCTGAAAAGCTGGCCTCGCTTGCCAAGATTCTCCCTCACAGCCTTCTCATCTGGCCGAAAACCCTTACCTCTCATTTCATCGAGCAGAAGCCGGGCATCACCAATCACCTGCTCACGAATATAAGCCTCGAAGACGACCAAGTAGGTCTGAGCATTGGGCTGCATTCCCTTTTCCATCATCTCAAGAAGGAACTTCCTCGCCTCCGGGAGTTTGGAGTCCTTCGCAAGCCCCTTGATTAGGACGGCGTAAGTGTAGGCGTTAGGAGAAACGCCGGAAGCGAGCATTCGATCGAAGGTGCGGATTGCATCCTTGGAGTGCCCGCCGGCGTTGGCGTAGGCCTCGATCACGGCCGTGTGGGCGACAACATCCGGCATATTACCCTTATCTTTGATAACTGCGAAGAGCTCGAGGGCCTCATGGGTGCGACCGTCTTTAGACAAAGCGTCGAACATCTTGATGGCATTATTGGTGAGGCCATCAGTGCGCATTTTGTGAAAGATTTCTTGGAGATTGGATGGGTCTTTGGGTTCCTCAATTACGGGTTTTTTGTTGAATGGGTCGTAAGGAGGGGGCAGGGTTTTGTTACCCTTCGCCCCATCTTTGATCTTCGTCTTGCTGAGCTCGACGGCGTCGTCGTCGTCAGACCANTGGTTTTGTTACCCTTCGCCCCATCTTTGATCTTCGTCTTGCTGAGCTCGACGGCGTCGTCGTCGTCAGACCAGTCGAATGAGGTGGGATTGTTGGTATTTGAGCTGGAGGAGGAACTACGGAGGATGAAGCGGGGGAGAGGAGCAATGGAGGTCGGGGAACGGAGAAAGGTTGAGAGATGTGGGTTGAGAATGGGGCAGGGATTAAGGGCATTTGGTAAGAAGCAGGGGGTGGATTGTGAAAGAGATGAATATGAGAGGCGGCGAGAGGTGAGGAGGAAACATTTGGAGATGAAGCGAGAGCGCCACCGAAGTGCTGTCGCCANTGAACTACGGAGGATGAAGCGCGGGAGAGGAGCAATGGAGGTCGGGGAACGGAGAAAGGTTGATAGATGTGGGTTGAGAATGGGGCGGGGCTTAAGGGCGTTTGGTAAGAAGCAGGGGGTAGATTGTGAAAGAGATGAACATGAGAGGCGGCGAGAGGTGAGGAGGAAACATTTGGAGATGAAGCGAGAGCGCCACCGAAGTGCTGTCGCCATGGGGGAGCTCTAACAGCGAAGGACAAGGAAGGGGAAGTTACTTGTCTCACCCCAAAACAATGATTTTTACAGCAAAAGCACATTTACTCATGCAAGCAAACTGGATTTCAGCATAATCTATCTTTTCATATGAAATTAAAGTTTAGATTTACATGCATACCATCCAATACCTATTTACATTTCTAACTCTTAATAATAAAAATTTAAATAAGTATCACTCGATTTTTATGTATTTACATATCTAACACCTAAAGTTTGATACCTGTATTTATAATATTTTGGTGTGATAAATTTATAAATAAAAATGTGATTTATCTTTTAAAAAATTATAATGATGAGAGCACTGATGCAATGTTTAAAATTTAAATGATATACATAAGAATGCTATGGTGGTGCATATTGTAATTCGTGTTCACATGCTCTCTTTTATCTATTTGCTCTCTAAAACTTCATTTGCTAACGTTTCCTTTAAAACAAAATGATCACCAAACTGAGCCAATTAATCAAAAAGAGTTGATATCCCACCAACAAATATACGCCATTCGACACGCATCTTCAGACAAGACATGAATCTATAGACAATCTTGTTGGGATTTTTTCATTAAAATTCCCAAATTAGTTAATGATGGGAATTAAATTTATTTCTTTAGAATTCCCNAAGGAAGGGGAAGTTACTTGTCTCACCCCAAAACTATGATTTTTACAGCAAAAGCACATTTACTCATGCAAGCGAACTGGATTTCAGCATAATCTATCTTTTCATATGAAATTAAAGTTTAGATTTACATGCATAGCACTCGATTTGTATGTATTTACATATCTAACACCTAATATTTATCCCACTAAGTAGGGCAAGTAATATGAATCATTTTTCTTAGTTGTGTTCTATTGAGTGTTATAATTTCATTTCATCTTAATAGATTAAGATCATTTTTTTTTACATTATACATTAAAAAATATTATAATAAGGTGAAATAATATGAAGTTAGATGAAGCTACCTTGACTCGCTACAAGCCATGTAAGAAGTATAAAAAAATTTTATGCGCCAAAAATGTGAGAAAATATTACAAACGCTATACGGACGACAAATCATATCCGCAGAGGCTTGATTTGTCGTGTATGTACATACGTATAACATATGTAATATATTCTTCAGCATTTGGGGGATATTGCCAACTGTTCATGTAGAATCAAGGAATAGACTCTTGCTCTTCAACCAAGATTTGTTGGAAGGCTTCTCAGGCAACTAATTGAGCTTACAACTATGAACAAATTTATTATATCAAATTTTTATAATTTAGATAAACATTCCTTGAACATTTTGTATTCATCTTATATGATTGAATGCTATGGTGGTGCATATTGTAATTCGTGTTCCCATGCTCTCTTTTATCTATTTGCTCTCTAAAACTTCATTTTCTAATGTTTAGTTTAAAACAAAATGATCACCAAACTGAGCCAATTAATCAAAAAGAGTTGATACCCCACCAACAAATATACATCATTCAACACAAATCTTCAGACATGACATGAAGTTTTAAACAATCTTTTAGCAAAAAATATTCAAATTTAAATTAAGAGTCTTCTGGAGCTTTAATTTCAGCAAACTTATAGTCAAACAGACCACCTGAATGAGACGAACCCAATGATGTCAAAATCAGTCCAATCTGAGTAAAATCAAGTTCAGATCAAGCTATTAAATCACTTGTGAAAGCTTTATGAGCATATTTGAATTGTCCAATGAATGTCGAATCTAGAGAGGTTATAGTCGAATCGAGCGTCTCGACAAGACAAATCCAACGAGCCTATGATCGCTCAATTCTGACATCGCTAAGACATTCTAATGTCCATCAAACGACGTATGATTAAAGAAAGCTTTCTGGACCATCCAATCAAAATGTTTCATATTCCTGCATTAATTGCACCCAAAATATTATTAATAGAGCCCAACTCCTCTCATAGGAGGAGAGCTTGAAGCCTTAAGAAGAGCTTGAAAATTTGAGAAGCTAAACTTCAGCATCACTCCTACCACAATCGACAATCATCGTCGATCACCACTGACCGCGGTTGACCTTTGTTAACTATTGTTGACCGCTATCACTCATCGCTAACGCAATCGACCACCACCTGCCGACCTCCACCGATCGCTATCGACCCCTGCCCAATTCTTACAATTACAATGAGTTAATTTGCACGTCAACACTATAACTCTGAAGATTTTGTAATCCTTTCCCGCCTTTGGGATACGAAGTCTCTATAATCATTAAATTACAATAAATTTTTATAACTGAGTCAGATCGCGTGATTTTTTTTTACAGGTTTTCTACGCAAAAACTTCTAATTTCTCAACTGATTGTTTTTTTTTATCTGTGTGATGAATTCTCATGCAATGCTAATAAAATAATCTATTACCCTACCGAAACAAATTTTCTAGCTAGCATCAAGGATGATATATAATATTATTAAAATATTTAAAAGTAAAAATTTTTTTTAGCTCAATTCATTTATAATTATTTATATTATAATTTAATTTTTTTTTATAAGAGCTAATTAGATCAAAATCTTGCCTTTCTTTAAAATAAATAAATTGCCTTATGCGCCAAAATTATTAATTAATCTCTATATTGAACTCAAATAATTAGTCAAACAAGACTTCTTATCACCTTCTGATTACGACAATGAACTTTATAATCAGACGAGCCAACCGCGAGCTTTCAAGCCCAAACCAAGCTGTCATTTTCATAAATAAACAAAACAATCCTTTCTAATCACATTTATTAATAACAGCTCCCAACCAATCATTTTTCAACACTTTAATAACTCATCAGAACCATTTTTTATAATAAAAAGAGCACATTTAAGCCAAGTTTACTCGCTTGCTCCCATTTTCAAAATAATAAATATATAAACTATATTCAAAATATATTAAATTTTAAAATTTTATTTTCAAATCATTTAAAATATTTTAATAAATTCTATATCAAATACCTTTTTATTATTTATCTCATAATTACCCCTTTCTCATTTTATTATAATCCTAACTTAAATATATTAAATTAATATTACATACCAAAACACTCATATATTTAAAAATCAACGGATCAATTATTGTCCAACTCTATCTCAAAGTTTTAACACGCAACAATGCTTTGCTTGCAAGAATCATTCATGTACGTCTTTTATTTATTTTTAAGTTCTTTATTTTTTGTAGAATTACATACATACCACACAATTCTCATGTATTTACACATCTACCACCGATACTTCAATTTAAAAAAAAATGAAAAAAAAAAAAAACAGAACAATATAATTGTATCTATTTCATCACGAAAACACAAATTACTCCTTAAAAATTCACATTTTAGAGGCATTAAAGCATGAAAATTGAATAAAAGCCATGATCTATCCACAATAATCAATGGAGTCAATTCATCTCCCCCGCCACCTTCTACCTTTCGTTCTGAAGCCAAACATTCTTCAGCTGCACTCCCACCGGATCTCCAAAGCATTGGGCTCTCACCAAGCAGAAATGCGTGCAAAACCCCATTGATGATCGTACCCTGCAAGTATTCAATATATAGCAAGCCGAACAATCCAACCCCCTTCCTTGGACCACTACCNGGTCCAGCTCAGCAATGTTTTCCACGTGAGCAATAAATACGGTCGCTACAATTAAAATTTATTGGTTAAATTATATAATTAATTAATTTAAAAATAATTGTGCGTCATTTAAATGAATTTTGTGGTAAATGGTATTGTATGAATTGACGAAAAAAATCTATCAAAATATGGGAATTTACATACATACCAACTAATTTCTATGTGTTTATAAATCTTGATGAGTTCTAGAAAATTTATCGCGTTAGAATAATGAATTATCGTTTTAGCATTGCACAAAAAATTCAATATACACTCAAATTAAAGAAAATAAAAAATAATGACATCAAAATTTTTTATGTGGAAAACCCGTAAAGAAAAAAAATCACGGGACCTGACAAAGTTGTAACAATTCATCATAGGTAAATGATTACAGAGACCACTTGTTCGACATACAGGAAAGAACTACTAGGTTTTCCAAGTTATAATGTTGACTGATGTCTTTCGTTCGGTGGTGGTGGACGATAATTGGTGGTGATCGGGGGCGGTTAGCGGTGACAGATAACAGTTGGCGGGGGTCAACAACGACAAGGGTGGTACTAGACATCAGCTTCTTCTCAATGTTTTAAGTTATCTCTTAAGCCTCATACCTCAAGAATTTTCTCATGAGAGAAGTGTGCTCTATTTATATTGTTATGTGTGCAATAAATTCGGTAATTGAATCACTTTATTAGAATGGTCCGATGACTACCTTTAATAAGACGGTGTTTGATGAACATTTGAGTGCTTGAACGATGTCGAAATCAAGCAATCTTGAGCTCTTTGGATTTATTTTGTCGAGATACTCAATTCGATTATAGGCTTACAAGATTCAACATTTGTTTAATCTTCTAAATATATCCGAAAAACTTCAAAGTGTAGTTTAATGAGTTGTTCTGAGCTTGATTGTACTCGAATTTGACTAATTTTGTTAACATTGTTTCTTCTTGTAGAGCCGGTCAATTTAACTATAATTTTGCTGAAATCAAAGTTCTAGATGAGATTTTATTACTTGCTCAAAATTACATCAAAATTTTAATCATATCTCGAGATTGTGTGTCAGAGGATAGTTTTCCTGAAAATGTATAGTATTTTTATATCATGATATATTCACTCTTAATTACCTCGGATCAACGTACTCCCACGTTTGTTTANAATCTTTCAGCAAAAAATATTCAAATTTCAATTAAGAGTCACCAGAGCTCTAATGTCAACAAACTTATAGTCAAACAGATCAGCTTGATGAGACGAACCCAATGATATCAAAATCAATCCAATTCGAGTCAAATTAAGTTCAGATCAAGCTATTAAACAACTTCTAGAAGCTTTTCAAACATATTTGAATGATCAAATGAATATCGAATCTAGCGAGGCTATAGTCGAATCGAGAGTCTCGACAAGACAAATTCAACGAACCTATGATCGCTCAATTCCGACATCGCTAAGACAATATAATGTCCATCAAACGGCGTATGATTAAAGAAACTTTCCGGACCGTCCAATCAAAGTGTTTCATATTCCTGCATTAATTGCACCCAAAATACTATTAATAGAGCCTCACTCCTCTCATAGGAGTAGAGCTTAAAGCCTCGAGAAGAGCTTGAAGCCTATAAGAAGAGCTTGAAGATTTGAGAAACTAAACTTCAGCATCACTCCTATCACCATTGACAATCATCGTCGATCACCACTGACCGTGGTCGACCGCCGTTGATCGTTGTTAACTATCGTTGGCCGCTATCAATCACCGCCAACGCAATCGACCACCACTTGCCGTCCTCCACCGATCGCTATCGACCCCAGCCCAATTCTTACAATTACAACAAGTTAATTTGCACGTCGACACTGTAATTCTGAAGTTTTTGTAATTCTTTCCCGCCTTTGGGATAAGAGGTCTTTATAATTATTAAATTACAATTAATTTTTATAACTCGCGTGATTTTTTTTACTTTACAGGTTTTCAACGCAAAAACTTCTGATTTCTCAACTGATTGTTTTCTTTTATGTGTTGAATGCTCACACAATGCTAATAAAATAATATATTACTCTGCCACAATAAATTTTCGAAGGAGCATCAAGGATGACATATAATATTATTAAAATCTTTAAAAGTAAAAAATATTTTTTAGCTCAATTCAATTATAATTATTTATATTATAATTTATTTTTTTATAAGAGCTAATTAGATTAAAATCTTGCCTTTCTTTAAAATAAATAAATTGCCTTATGCGCCAACATTATTGATTAATCTCTATAGTGAACTCAAATAATTAGTCAAACAAGACTTCTTATCACCTTCTGATTACGACAATGAACTTTATAATCAGACGAGCCAACCGCGAGCTTTCAAGCCCAAACCAAGCTGTCATTTTCATAAATAAACAAAACAATCCTTTCTAATCACATTTATTAATAACAGCTCCCAACCAATCATTTTTCAACACTTTAATAACTCATCAGAACCATTTTTTATAATAAAAAGAGCACATTTAAGCCAAGTTTACTCGCTTGCTNTAAGCCCAAACCAAGCTGTCATTTTCATAAATAAACAAAACAATCCTTTTTAATCACATTTATTAATAACAGCTCCCAACCAATCATTTTTCATCACTTTAATAACTCATCAGAACCATTTTTTATAATAAAAAGAGCACATTTAAGCCAAGTTTACTCGCGTGCTNACCAACCAATCATTTTTCATCACTTAAATAACTTATCAGAACCATTTTTTTATAATAAAAAGACCACATTTACGCCTAGTTTACTCGCGTGCTCCCATTTTCAAAATAATAAATATATAAACTATTTTCGAAATATATTAAATTTTAAAATTTTATTTTCAAATCATTTAAAATATTTTTAAAAATTCTATATCAAATACCTTTTTTTATTATTTATCTCATAATTACCCCTTTCTCATTTTATTATAATCCTAACTTAAATATAATAAATTAATATTAAATACCAAAACACTCGTATATTTAAAATTCTTTTTATTTTTAGAGACGCAATGTAAAAATCAACGGATCAATTATTGTCCAACTCTATCTCAATGTTTTAACACGCAACAATACCTTGCTTGCAAGAATCATTCATGTACGTCTTTTATTTATTTTTAATTTCTTTATTTTTTGTAGAATTACATACATACCACACAATTCTCATGTATTTACACATCTAACAACGATACTTCAATTAAAAAAAAAATTTAAAAAAACAGAACAATATTGCTTCTATTTCATTACGAAAACACAAATTACACCTCAAAACACGTATACAAACAGATTAAAAATTCACATTTTAGAGGCATTAAAGCATGAAAATTGAATGAAAGCGAAGATCTATCCACAATAATGAATGGAGTCAATTCATCTCCCCCGCCACCTTCTACCTCTCGTTCTGAAGCCAAACATTCTTCAGCTGCACTCCCACCGGATCTCCAAAGCATTGGGCTCTCACCAAGCAGNCTCGCTTGCTCCCATTTTCAAAATAATAAATATATAAACTATATTCAAAATATATTAAATTTTAAAATTTTATTTTCAAATCATTTAAAATATTTTAATAAATTCTATATCAAATACCTTTTTATTATTTATCTCATAATTACCCCTTTCTCATTTTATTATAATCCTAACTTAAATATATTAAATTAATATTACATACCAAAACACTCATATATTTAAAAATCAACGGATCAATTATTGTCCAACTCTATCTCAAAGTTTTAACAAGCAACAATGCTTTGCTTGCAAGAATCATTCATGTACGTCTTTTATTTATTTTTAAGTTCTTTATTTTTTGTAGAATTACATACATACCACACAATTCTCATGTATTTACACATCTACCACCGATACTTCAATTTAAAAAAAAAAATGAAAAAAAAAACAGAACAATATAATTGTATCTACTTCATTACGAAAACACAAATTACACCTTAAAAATTCACATTTTAGAGGCATTAAAGCATGAAAATTGAATAAAAGCGATGATCTATCCACAATAATCAATGGAGTCAATTCATCTCCCCCGCCACCTTCTACCTTTCGTTCTGAAGCCANTTTCATCACGAAAACACAAATTACTCCTTAAAAATTCACATTTTAGAGGCATTAAAGCATGAAAATTGAATAAAAGCCATGATCTATCCACAATAATCAATGGAGTCAATTCATCTCCCCCGCCACCTTCTACCTTTCGTTCTGAAGCCAAACATTCTTCAGCTGCACTCCCACCGGATCTCCAAAGCATTGGGCTCTCACCAAGCAGAAATGCGTGCAAAACCCCATTGATGATCGTACCCTGCAAGTATTCAATATATAGCAAGCCGAACAATCCAACCCCCTTCCTTGGACCACTACCCCCAACCTCACATTACTCCGGCCGCCTCCGCCTCCCTCACCTTCATCTTCTTCCGTGGGATCCAGTTCTTCCACCAAAATAACCCCATCTGGAACAGAACTCTCCTGCTCCCAACGCTGCTTGATCCCTAACCATCCCTCCGCCGTCACAGCTTCCTCGATCATCAACCCCGATGAAGACGAACCAGCCCGCTTCGACTCAGATTCATCCGAGAAAACCCGTGCCAGAAAAGGGGCTTTTCCAATATTCCTCACAATCTGCACCATACAATAACCCCAATCCCAATATCAGATCATTTGAAAATTTCATCTAATTGAATTCACGAATCATGACTGAAATCAATATTGAAAATACGAACCTCCCCANCAGAACATTTGAAAATTTCATCTAATTGAATTCACGAATCATGACTGAAATCAATATTGAAAATACGAACCTCCCCANATCAGATCATTTGAAAATTTCATCTAATTGAATTCACGAATCATGTCTGAAATCAATATTGAAAATACGAACCTCCCCAACGGAGCCTCGCATCCAATCATCCAGCTTCTGCACCGTGATCCGATCGCGTCGATCATTCCCGCGTCCGGTAGAACAAGTTAACGAATCGAACTTCACCGGCGAGACACAACTGTTCGAGTGGGACTCCAAGGCGCGCACCGATGAGGCCGGCCGGCGCCGGAGCGGAGTATTAAGCTGGAGCGAAGGGAAGCGATAGCGTGGCTTCTGCGTGAAATCTCGAGCGGTTAACACAGGCTTGCTTCCTCCTCCAGCGATCTCCAGAGACCAGGAAGACGACGCCATAGAAGAGAAAGCTTTAATGTCNTGGAGCCTCGCATCCAATCATCCAGCTTTTGCACCGTGATCCGATCGCGTCCATCACTCCCGCGTGCGGTAGAACAAGTTAACGAATCGAACTTCACCGGCAAGACGCAACTGTTCGAGTGGGACTCCAAGGCGCGCACCGATGAGGCCGGCCGGCGCCGGAGTGGAGTATTAAGCTGGAGCGAAGAGAAGCGATAGCGTGGCTTCTGCCTGAAATCTCGACCGGTTAACACAGGTTTGCTTCCTCCTCCAGCGATCTCCAGAGACCAGGAAGACGACGCCATAGAAGAGAAAGGTTTAATGGCGTTAACGGCGGAGCTCCGCAGAACGGCTTCTCTTCAAATATACTTGGTTCTCTATGTGACTTGAGAACCGCAGCTTCTATCTGGCTCGCCAATTCTAACGATAAAACGAAGAATTCGCCCTTTATGTGGCCAGCGTGGCAGCCTTTCCGGATCCGATATAATATTTTTAATAAAAAAGAGTTTTAATTGTGGCTAATTGTCTGATGTGGATTTGTATGAATGGGTGGATATTTTGTTTCGTGTTTTGGTTGTCTGAGGAAATCAATTCCTTGGGCTGCCGCGTTTCCGCACGCTCCGGCGCGTGCTAGACGGCACATGGATCACGCCCGGCTTATGGCGCAGTGGTCCAGCTCAGCAATGTTTTCCACGTGAGCAATAAATACGGTTGCTACAATTAAAATTTATTGGTTAAATTATATTATTAATTAATTTAAAAATAATTGTGTGTCATGAATTTTGTGGTGAATGGTATTGTATGAATTGACAAAAAAAATCTATTAAAATATGGGAATTTACATACATACCAACTAATTTCTATGTGTTTATATATATTGATGAGTCCTAGAAAATTTATGGCGGTAAAATAATAGATAATCATTTTAGCGTTACATAAGAATTCAACACACACTCAAATTAAAGAAAATAAAAAATAATGACATTAGAATTTTTTACTTGGAAAACCCGTAAAGGAAAAAAATCACGGGACCTGACCAAGTTAAACGTTCGATAGTGGTCGACGATAATTTGTGGCGATCGGGGGCGGTCAGCGGTGACCGACAACGGTTGACAGCGGTCGACGACGACAAAGATGATATTAGACTTCAGCTTATTCTCAACGTTTTAAGTTCTCTCTTAAGATTCAAACCTCAAGAATCTTCTCATGAGAGAAGTGTGACTCTATTTATAGTATTATGGGTGCAATAAATTTGGTAATATGAATTACTGTTAGAACGATCCGAGGGCTACCTTCAAAGAGACGGTGTTTGTTGGACATTTGAATGCTTGAACGATGTCGGAATTGAGCAATCTTGGGCTCGTTGGATTTATTTTGTCGAGATACTCAATTCAATTATAGGCTTACAATATTCGACATTTGTTTAATCTTCTAAATATGTCCGAAAAACTTCAAAGTGTAGTTTAATGACTTGTTCTGAGCTTGATTGTACCCGAATTTGACTAATTTTGGTAACATTGTTTCTTTTTGTGGAGCCGGTCAATTTACTATAATTTTACTGAAATCAGAGTTCTAAATGAGCTTTTATTACTTGCTCAAAAAATTACATCAAAATTTTTATCATATCTCGATATTCTGTGTCAAAGGATAGTTTTCCTCAAAATGTATAGTATTTTTATGTCATGAGATATTCACTCTTAATTACGTCGGATCAACGTAGCAATATTAAAATTTTAAAAACTTGAACTTTATTGATAATATATATATATATATANACGGAGAAAGTTTGATAGATGTGGGTTGAGAATGGGGCGGGGGTTAAGGGCGTTTGGTAAGAAGCAAGGGGTAGATTGTGAAAGAGATGAACATGAGAGGCGGCGAGAGGTGAGGAGGAAACATTTGGAGATGAAGCGAGAGCGCCACCGAAGTGCTGTCGCCATGGCGGAGCTATAACAGCGAAGGACGAGCGAAGGACGAGGAAGGGGAAGTTACTTGTCTCACCCCAAAACTATGATTTTTACAGCAAAAGCACATTTACTCATGCAAGCGAACTGGATTTCAGCATAATCTATCTTTTCATATGAAATTAAAGTTTAGATTTACATGCATAGCACTCGATTTGTATGTATTTACATATCTAACACCTAATATTTATCCCACTAAGTAGGGCAAGTAATATGAATAATTTTTCTTAGTTGTGTTCTATTAAGTGTTATATTTTCATTTCATCTTAATAGATTAAGATCATTTTTTTTACATTATACAATAAAAAATATTATAATAAGGTGAAATAATATGAAGTTAGATGAAGCTACCTTGACTCGCTACAAGCCATGTAAGAAGTATAAGAAAAATTTCTGCGCCAAAAATGCGAGAAAATATTACAAATGCTATACGGACGACAAATCATATCCGCAGAGGCTTGATTTGTCGTGTATGTACATACGTATAACATATGTAATATATTCTTCAACATTGGGGGATATTGCTAACTGTTCTTGTAGAAATAAGGGATAGACTCTTGCTCTTCAACCAAGATTTGTTGGAAGGCTTCTCAGGCAACTAATTGAGCATACAACTATGAACAAATTTATTATATCAAATTTTTATAATTTAGATAAACATTCCTTGAACATTTTGTATTCATCTTATATGATTGAATGCTATGGTGGTGCATATTGTAATTCGTGTTCCCATGCTCTCTTTTATCTATTTGCTCTCTAAAACTTCATTTTCTAATGTTTAGTTTAAAACAAAATGATCACCAAACTTAGCCAATTAATCAAAAAGAGTTGATACCCCACCAACAAATATACATCATTCAACACGAATCTTCAGACATGACATGAATCTTTAGACAATCTTTTAGCAAAAAATATTCAAATTTAAATTAAGAGTCTTCCGGAGCTTTAATTTCAGCAAACTTATAGTCAAACAAACCACCTCGATGAGACGAACCCAATGATGTCAAAATCAGTCCAATCTGAGTAAAGTCAAGTTCAGATCAAGCTATTAAATCACTTGTGAAAGCTTTATGAGCATATTTGAATTGTCCAATGAATGTCGAATCTAGAGAGGTTATAGTCGAATCGAACGTCTCGACAAGACAAATCCAACGAGCCTATGATCGCTCAATTCCGACATCGCTAAGACATTCTAATGTCCATCAAACGACGTATGATTAAAGAAAGCTTTCTGGACCATCTAATCAAAATGTTTCATATTCCTGCATTAATTGCACCCAAAATACTATTAATAGAGCCCAACTCCTCTCATAGGAGGAGAGCTTGAAGCCTTAAGAAGAGCTTGAAAATTTGAGAAGCTAAACTTCAGCATCACTCCTACCACAATTGACAATCATCGTCGATCATCACTGACCGTGGTCGACCGTTGTTAACTATCGTTGACCGCTATCAATCACCGCTAACGCAATAGACCACCACTTGCCGCCCTTGACCCTTGCCCAATTCTTACAATTACGAGTTAATTTGCACGTCGACACTATAATTCCAAAGATTTTGTAATCCTTTCCCGCCTTTGGGATAAGAGGTCTCTATAATCATTACATTAGAATAAATATTTATAACCGCGTCAGATCGTGTGATTTTTTTCCTTTTCAGGTTTTCTACGCAAAAACTTCCGATTTCTCAACTGATTGTTTTCTTTTATCTGTATGTTAAATTCTCACGCAATGCTAATAAAATAATCTATTATCCTACCGCAACAAATTTTCCAGCTAGCATCAAGGATGATATATAATATTATTAAAATATTTAAAAGTAAAATTTTTTTTTAGCTCAATTCATTTATAATTATTTATATTATAATTTAAATTTTTTTTTATAAGAGCTAATTAGATCAAAATCTTGCCTTTCTTTAAAATAAATAAATTGCCTTATGCGCCAACATTATTAATTAATCTCTATATTGAACTCAAATAATTAGTCAAACAAGACTTCTTATCACCTTCTGATTACGACAATGAACTTTATAATCAGACNCTCATAAAACAGCTAGTCGTTTTTAAGTAGGGCTTTAATTAAATTGTTTTAATTTTGTTTAATTTCTAAAGGGGTTGACAAACTATCACACTTGGTCAATTATGTTAATTGCTTATTGTTTGTATTCAAATGCATTTTATTTTTTATCTAAGGCTTAGACTGTCAGCCCATTATGTAGGTCCTTGTTTATATTGTTTAATTTTGTGCTCGGGAACTTCTTCTAGGGCAAACTTTCGAGTCTAATTTCCCTTCCTTGAATTTTCTAACAATGTTTATTTTATAGCTAACAATGGTCAGGGTAGGTTGACTTTAATGCCTATTTTTCATCAATTTTTTTTGGTTTCACATGCACACCTCTATGCCTGTGCACTTGTTGCACATTTGCGTGCATTTAAGAGAAATGGAGGGAGGGAGGGAGGAAGGGAGGGAGGGAGCGAGGTGAGGAATCTCCTCTATTTACCTTTGTCATTTATTTTCTTCATTAGGTTGCTTCATTGTCATTTGGAGGTAACAATTCAATTTACAAAAACAACCTCTCGATTTGTACCCTCAATCTTACATGGGCAAGGGTCTCGTGCATTGGATAGACTTATTTCATTTTCATGGTTTTACAAATCGCATTCTCATAAGATTCAATCGTACCCCCTTTTTACGTGTGAGCCAGCTTTTTGATATTTTGACCCAATTTCAAGAGTTAATTTGTATGGCAAAATAGAGANATTTTACAAATCGCATTCTCATAAGATTCAATCGTACCCCTTTTTTACGTGTGAGCCAGCTTTTTGATATTTTGACCCAATTTCAAGAGTTAATTTGTATGGCAAAATAGAGAGGTGCTTCTCATTCTATGTCTAAAATTAGAATTAATGTACTTTGTTTTATTGCTATACATGTTTTTTCACCTGAGACAATAAAATTTAATTTATTAGTTAACTCTGTAACATCAGAATAATATTATGACTTTGCTGTGGAACAGGTGACTGAAGCTCTTGGTCGTGCAGGTCTTGAGTCTTCAAATCTTATTGNCGTAAGTTTGATTAAGATATGTCTGTTGTTGAGGACACTCAAAACATCTAAAATTTTTGTGTTTTCAAAAATATGTTTTTTCCATTTTTAGAAACAAAAAGTAAACATATATTTAAAACATATCAAACAAATATATTTTTAAAAACAAAGGAAAAAAACAAAAACAAAACCAAAAATAAAATTGATCCCAAAAAACACTAAATCTGTTTCTATGATCAAACAANACAAAAACAAAACCAAAAATAAAATTGATCCCAAAAAACACTAAATCTGTTTCTATGATCAAACAATAGTTGAATGTTAGAAAGAAATGTTCGTGGTTTTTTTTCTTCTTTAAATTGACTGTGGGAGGAATATTGAGTCTTTTCTTTTTTTATATATTTCTTAGATATTGAAATTTTTGTTTGCTTGTGTTATGATATGGTGTTATTGATGGATGTATAGAGATTTACCAAGTCGAATCCATATTGGCATGATTCAGTAACTATAAAAGCTGAAGAAACCTATGGGCTGTTTGGCCTTTTAGGCTTTTTGTTNTATAGAGATTTACCAAGTCGAATCTATATTGGCATGATTCAGTAACTATAAAAGCTGAAGAAACCTATGGGCTGTTTGGCCTTTTAGGCTTTTTGTTCAACATAAGTGTTATTTAGATGTTACTGTTATCCCTCAAATGTTATATGTTTAGTTCAGTGATTATATTAGAAGATGTGCTGTATAGATTATAAATGTTTATTTTAGTGGTACATTTAAGATTTAGTGTGCTCAGGACAAGATTATTAGAAATCTTCTTCCACCCAAACCTGAAAAGGACATTTTGCTATAGGTAGTACCAAATAAGAAAATCAAAATCAAAATCAAAATTTTAAGTAGTCTATGTGGATATCAAAATAAATAGTTGAATTGTTCTGTTTCCAAAGGCCAACAAGTTTTCAGGAATTAAAAATGAGGGACACTTACAGTGGAAAATGACATTGACATAGATGTGGCTTGATCAGACAGTTTTTTTACCAGATTGAATTAGAATATAAAAAATATTTTAAATTTGTCATTACAATATGTTACCTGCATAATATTTGAATATAATAACGTAACATCACATTGTTGATATTGATGAATCAAACAACATCTTAGAATTGAGAAAATGGTCAAAATGGCTCTCAGACTCTTTGTCAGTGTTCATTTTANGATTATCCGATGAAGCGCTTGAGGCAAATGGAGCAGAGCTAGTTGGTGAATCAAATGCAGGGTAAGATGAGGAACTCTTCTGAAAAGTGGTTGATTGAAAAGATTTGGAGCCAAAGGCTGCTGCTGAATGGGTTCCATTAGGCGGGGGTAAGGCGAATCTTTGAGGAGACCTTGCTGAATTACTGATGAAGGAAATATAATGTGGAATTAAGATATTGGGTTCAAAAAGAAAAGAAAAACAGCTAATGCTATGGAAACATGAACAAAACAATAAATAAGTCTTAAAATGACATACCCCAAGATTCCAAGCTCAATTGTGGCTTTATATTGAGTAGGAATTTCCATTAATGCTGCAAGAGCGAATTCTGTCTCCTTTCTTTTTTGATGCGTATTCTTAGACATGATCTCAGTAAAATTTACAAACTGCAAAAAAACAAATAAGTTACTTGATTGCGCCTTCTCAAACGATAGTACGAGGAAGAACAAAGTTTTTGGCCGAACTTATAGCACATTGGCAGGAACATGGTAAGAAATCCTAAAAGGCCGAGTATAAAGGGTCACCAAGCCCACCCCACACACCGGGCCTGAACCCCCACTCCCCAGGGCCCCATAGCGAAAAAAGGGCTTTTNCAACTTATAGCACATTGGCAGGAACATGGTAAGAAATCCTAAAAGGCCGAGTATAAAGGCTCACCAAGCCCACCCCACACACCGGGCCTGAACCCCCACTCCCCAGGGCCCCATAGCGAAAAAAGGGCTTTTACATGCATAGCACACAATTTTTATGTATTTGCATATCTCACAACTAAACTTTCATATAGCACACACATCATTCAAATCTTTAATATCACTTTAAAAATAGCACTATTGTCACTTTTTAAAAGCCAAATAACATTTTCATGCATAGGTTTAAAACACCAAAGTTCTTTTTACAAGTAAAAATGAAAATCTAGATGTGAGATATGTAAATACATAGATACGTAAGATCTGTGTGCTACATATATAAATTCCCCACCCGCCACCCAACCCCTTAAAAAAAGAACAAAATTTCACCTGGAAATTGTCAAAGGAACGATCAGGTATGTTGTCATCAAACTCCCTCATCATATCCCAAGGGCCATCTCCAACTCCAACTAAAATAATGGACAGTGGAAATTCACTGCAAAGAAAAACGAATTAAGATAAGGAATGCTTCGACAAATAATTATTTGAAAAAAAAAGAGGAGCAATATATGCTAAACTTGATCTCATTCGTCATATTAAAAAAAAATGAAAATTGCTCTGCTTGGGAGTGAACCAGACACACAAAAACATGCATAAAAAAATGATCATGTAAACTAGAGTTCATATATTTCACAATATGCATGCAAACCTACAAAANTGAAAATTGTTCTGCTTAGGAGTGAACCAGACACACAAAAGCATGCATAAAAAAATGATCATGTAAACTAGAGTTCATATATTTCACAATATGCATGCAAACCTACAAAATCTNGTATGTAATATTTATTGTTATTTTACGTTAAAGTCCATTAAAAAACATAGAAAAATTCACTCTCAGATATCTTATATTTTATTATATAATTTCACGTCTTTTTTTTATAAGATATTTTTTTGTAAAAAAAAATTATTAAATTCAAGTGTGTTCGGATTTAAATCTCACGCGTAAATCTAATAATTTTTTTAGGCATTTAATAAGAAATTTGATTAATTCTGTTGTTTGATAAAAAAATGTCTTAGATTTTACCTTGAATATTAATCATATAACCATAAAATAGAAATATCATCATGCATATATCCAAAAATATATAAGCATAAATATACACACGCATATGTTTCCTCATAAATAAATAACATTCAAGCTATAATCAAGCCAAACATAATAGAGCAAAGCCCAACTCATTGTTTGGTTTGTTAAACAACGAGTGAAGTGCCAAAATTCCCGATTAATCCCAATTCCCATAGCCCCCAACTATTTTAAAATTGAGCTCTAATAATCTTTAATAGGGATTATTTCTACCTCCATTTAACAGTTTGGAGACTATTTTCATACTTCTATAAACTCTGGAACTGAAAAGATCCCATGTAAATATTCTTGCACCATTTTGGCACTCTACTCACTAAACAAATAATATCATAAAAACTAATTGAATTACAAATAGCATTTAGGCACAAGATCTCAAACAACAAAGCCTTCTCCAAATCAACAAAGATTGTTTCAAATGAATCAAAATGGAAGCAGAGATGGATGAGTTGTATATGTACAGGATGCTGCCACACAAACATGAATATCTACAGATCAATAAGGCATTACGGACATCAAAGACACCTTTCTCATTAAATGAATTACACTAAACAAACAGAATAAGGAACTATCGAACACTTGGATCAACAAATCAGTCAACGAAACCAATGAAAGAACCAAGAATTTGAGGGGGATTCTGCAACAGCTGCTTTATTTCAACCAATAAGACTTTTTGTTCCGGCAGCCAGCCTTAGTAAAGCCTTATTCTAGTTACAATTTCACTGCGGCAAATTGGGCAATTTACCAGGGTCTGTCCGCAGTCATAGCACGTCTGCAAGGAGAAAATTTCAAGATTAGAAATAGAAATGGTGAGGAATTGAAAATCATTAAGGGCCTGTTTGGGAAAGCTTTTAGAGTAACTCCTTAAATTATCACCATAACTCTGTCTGAATAACTGCTTTCTTATTACTTTTTAAAAGTTTTAGCAGCAAAAAGATAGGTTCTATAACCAAATCTATAAAAATGTGGAGGTAAGAAAACTGTTTTTTGAAATAAAAATAATTTTTTTGATTCCCGCAACATTTTAAATAACTTTATAATCATCTTTACAAAATGTTAAAGCCTTCCCAAACGGAATTTAAATGAAATTGCGTTGTAAGAAAAAAAAAATTTACCTGATGACCACACCCAAAGGCCAGATTTTTCGGATTCGTAAGGCAAATTGGACAAACCTAATTAAGAAATAAGCACGATNGGAAATTTACATACATACCCAAAATTCTTCTTATTTACATTTCTAACTCATAAAGTTAGATATTTATATTTATAGCACCTTGCTGCAATAAGCCTATGCGTGAAAATATGTATTTCACTTTCAAAAAGATAATGATGATAGCACTTTTTATGTGATGTTAAAGATTTGTGTGGTTAGCACCAAAATATGAAGGTTTAAGTGTTAGATATGTAAATACGTACGAATTGTATGATATGTATGTAAATGCTCTTTTTTTTTCCTAGTACTTGATTCATTTGTGCTTCTATCTTCTCACAAGTATTTGCATGTTTAACTGCAACTTTACTTTTTTTTTTCATAATTTAGTTGTTTGACTAGTAATAGCATTCAAGTGTGTATTTTTTCATACAATTTGATGCTCTACTTTATTGGTTTGTGCTGTAATCTGTTAATTTAAAGCATTGATCGAATGGAAGCATTTNTCCTAGTACTTGATTCATTTGTGCTTCTATCTTCTCACAAGTATTTGCATGTTTAACTGCAACTTTACTTTTTTTTTCATAATTTAGTTGTTTGACTAATAATAGCAAATTTGATGCTCTACTTTATTGGTTTGTGCTGTAATCTGTTAATTTAAAGCATTGATCGAATGGAAGCATTTAACGTTTTTCAAATAAGAAAACTGTAGCTTACTTTAGTTACCGTTGAGTAAAAAATTCAATTTTTCTTTCTTCTCCTACGGACACCTATAGAATCAAATGCAGTTCTTTAATAAAATAAACTTATAATTCACCCTTCCTTCTTAAATTGAATGATATTCAACAAGAATAATCTCTNATTCTTTAATAAAATAAACTTATAATTCACCCTTCCTTCTTAAATTGAATGATATTCAACAAGAATAATCTCTCTGACTTTGCTGATCGTGCTTATTTCTTAATTAGGTTTGTCCAATTTGCCTTACGAATCCGAAAAATCTGGCCTTTGGGTGTGGGCATCAGGTAAACTTTTTTCTTTCTTACAACGCAATTTCATTTAAATTCCATTTGGGAAGGCTTTAACATTTTGTAAAGATGATTATAAAGTTATTTAAAATGTTGCGGGAATCAAAAAATTTATTTTTTTTTCAAAAAACACTTTTCTTACCTCCACATTTTGATAGATTTGGTTATATAACCTATCTTTTTGCTGCTAAAACTTTTAGAAAGTAATGAGAAAGCAGTTATTCAGACAGAGTTATGGTGATAATTTAAGGAGTTACTCTAAAAGCTTTCCCAAACAGACCCTCAATGATTCTCAATTCCTCACCATTTTTATTTTCTAATCTTGAAATTTTCTCCTTGCAGACGTGCTATGACTGCGGACAGACCCTGGTAAATTGCCCAATTTGCCGCAGTGAAATTGTAACCAGAATAAGGCTTTACTAAGGCTGGCTCTGCCTGAACAAAAAGTCTTATTGGTTGAAATAAAGCAGCTGTTGCAGAAGTCCCCTCAAATTCTTGGTTCTTTCATTGGTTTCGTTGACTGATTTGTTGATCCAAGTGTTCAATAGTTCCTTANGCCTGAACAAAAAGTCTTATTGGTTGAAATAAAGCAGCTGTTGCAGAAGCCCCCTCAAATTCTTGGTTCTTTCATTGGTTTCGTTGACTGATTTGTTGATCCAAGTGTTCAATAGTTCCTTATTCTGTTTGTTTAGTGTAATTCATTTAATGAGAAAGGTGTCTTTGATGTCCGTAATGCCTTATTGATCTGTAGATATTCATGTTTGTGTGGCAGCATCCTGTACATATATAACTCATCCATCTCTGCTTCCATTTTGATTCATTTGAAACAATCTTTGTTGATTTGGAGAAGGCTTTGTTGTTTGAGATCTTGTGCCTAAATGCTATTTGTAATTCAATTAGTTTTTATGATATTATTTGTTTAGTGAGTAGAGTGCCAAAATGGTGCAAGAATATTTACATGGGATCTTTTCAGTTCCAGAGTTTATAGAAGTATGAAAATAGTCTCCAAACTGTTAAATG
>JXCR01089981.1:724719-738442 GCA_002079205.1 Phalaenopsis hybrid cultivar
ATATATATATATATATATATATATATATATATATATATATATATATATATATAGATATATATATTATCAATAAAGTTCAAGTTCTTAAAATTTTAATATTGCTAAACAAACGTGGGAGTACGTTGATCCGAGGTAATTAAGAGTGAATATATCATGATATAAAAATACTATACACTTTCAGGAAAACTATCCTCCGACACACAACCTCGAGATATGATAAAAATTTTGATGTAATTTTTTAAGCAGGTAATAAAAGCTCATCTAGAGCTCTGATTTTAGTAAAATTATAGTTAAATTGATCGGCTCCACAAGAAGAAACTGTTGATAAAATTAGTCAAATTCGAGTACAATCAAGCTCAGAACAACTCATTAAACTACACTTTGAAGTTTTTCGGACATATTTAGAAGATTAAACAAATGTCGAATCTTGTAAGCCTATAATCGAATTGAGTATCTTGACAAAATAAATCCAACGAGCTCAAGATTGCTTAATTTCGACATTGTTCAAGCACTCAAATGTCCATCAAACACCGTCTTATTAAAGGTAGTCATTGGACCTATATAATAAAGTGATTCATATTACCGAATTTATTGCACCCATAACAATATAAATAGAGTCACACTTCTCTCATGAGAAAATTCTTGAGGCATGAGGCTTAAGAGATAACTTAAAACGTTGAGAAGAAGCTGATGTCTAGTACCACCCTTGTCGCTGTCGACCCCCGCCAACCGTTATCGGTCACCGCTGACCACCCCCGATCACCACCAATTATCGTCGACCACCACCGAACGAAAGACATCAATCGACATTGTAACTTGGAAAACCTAGTAGTTCTTTCCTGTATGTCGAACAAGTGGTCTCTGTAATCATTTACCTATGATAAATTGTTACAACTTTGTCAGGTTTTATGATTTTTTTTCTTTACGAGTTTTCCACATAAAAACTTCTGATGTCATTATTTTTTATTTTCTTTAATTTGAGTGTATGTTGAATTTTTGTGCAATGCTAAAATGATAATTCATTATTCTAACGCGATAAATTTTCTAGAACTCATCAAGATATATAAACACATAGAAATTAGTTGGTATGTATGTAAATTCCCATATTTTGATAGATTTTTTTCGTCAATTCATACAATACCATTTACCACAAAATTCATTTAAATGACACACAATTATTTTTAAATTAATTAATAATATAATTTAACCAATGAATTTTAATTGGAGCAACCGTATTTATTGCTCACGTGGAAAACATTGCTGAGCTGGACAACTGCGCCTTAAGCCGGGCGTGATCCATGTGCCGTCTAGCACGCGCCGGAGCGTGCGGAAACGCGGCAGCCCNGACGTCATTTTGCAACAAATTTTATAATGAGAGTAATGTCCCTTAAGGAGAGCCTTAATTCGGACGAGGTATTACTTAGGGTGACAGCTTACTTCTAAAGGATAACTAAGGATGGCATGCAGCTAGGATTCAATGATGATTATTGTTTAATTCATAGCTCAGTAATGAAGGTGGGTAAGTTAGAAGCTAAAATTAATTAAAATATCGAAGTACTCATATGCAAGCTAGTTATTTACGAAAATGGATTTTATTAATATCAATATCATTGCATTATTGTTTGCGAAATGTCAGTGGTGACCTGACTTGATGTGAGCTCGGCTCATCAAACTGAATCGTGCGAACAAGAGAATTTATGATTCAAGTTATGATTGATCATCAAAGATTAACTATCTATAAACTTTTCTTTTCAAGGACATAGATATGCTTGGAAGACATTTATAGGTTATCTGTATCATACACTAACTAGCTACAAACCATTAATAGCCCATCATATTGTAGTATTAGTGAAAGTCATTGATTGTAACTATATTATATAGTGGATATGCTTATATCAAAAGAATTGTATATAATAATCAGGATGTAAATTAATGTACCTCAATAAAATGTAACTTGACATTATTACAAAAGAAACGACTTACAATCCACTAAAAATACAACGCAGGATGAAAACATTATACCGTACTCATCTAAAGTCTCACCTTTCGTTTAAAGCAATACACTTATAAATACAATTAGGTGACCAATAAGCCAAGTATTCTACGCAAAACCTACTATTTGATTCAGTGGATGAAAGAAAAAACATTGTGTACTTATTGGTTATTATATTTCGAGTATTAACTATGTTTTTTAAAAGATATTATTATAATGATAGAATTCATCAGCAAAGTGGACAAAATATTACATGCCGTTAACTTTATGTATATCTACAGCCAGGATGCGCAAAAAATTTAAAAAATAAAATAAAATAAAATAAAAACATCGCGGCCCCCAATATCTGCGTCGTTGAGCGTATGTTCAGCATGCATAATATCTACTCTCGAAGATGACATAAAACATAGTATTAGTATGTATCAAAGGATAATCAGCACTCATCCATTATTCTTGATAATTGTAATTTATGCTTTTTATTAAAAAGCTTGAATTGCAATGCCTTTTATTGAATTAAATAATTTAATATATGAGTGTTTAAATATAGGCACTAAAAAGATTAGTAAAGAAAAATAAAATAAATGATAATATGTCTAAGATTAAGGATATATTGTAATAAAAAATACTATACTTTTTTTTATATAAATATTAGACACATAATAAATATTTATATAACAATAAATAAGGCTATAACATGCCCCCAAAAAGTCATGATGTTGCTCTAAGAAGCATAAGAGGTTTGTTATGTCAAGGAGCAAAAACATAAAAGCAAATGTGACTTGGTAAACCAACTTGCAATCTATAGAGAAGGGGATAATGATTAAGATGTCAATTTCAAAATCTTTATTTCTGTCATGTAATACTAACTCGTAAGCAATCAGAATTTTTCTTTTTTTTTTATTTTCACGATACATGACTGCTTTTAAAATATACTAAGTCGTAAGCAATCAACTGGTTTAAAATATACTAAGTCGTAGAATTTAATGATATACTAAGTCGTAAGCAATCAGAATTTTAATACTAAGTCGTAAAACTTTATTTCTTACTAGTTTAAAGAAAAAGATTATCCAAGAAATACACAAGCCAATTATAGATGTGTAGTCCATTAGATTGCTAGCCCAAGTAACATGATAATCAGCTCTAAAGATGTTGATTGAAACAAAATAAACTGGAATAGAATTTTGACATTAAAGTTCAAGTTGAGTTTCAATAATTTTAGCATTGATAAGGTGATCATGCTAAAGAATATCAGTTGCATGAGTTAATTCGATACCTAGAGTGGAAGACCCAATTTTTTTTATTTCAAAATGATAATTTTATTTAGGCTTCAACATTCCAATACATCATTAATATCACACGTAACAATGATATCATCAAAACATATAATGAAAGTAGAATGTATCCTACATGACTGCTGTAGTGAAAAACATACAAAGGCATAATCACAACTGACAAGGGCGAAAGCCAAATGAGAAAAGCACAATAGAGGACTTCTTAAGCTAAGCACAATGTGCCTATTTAAGATCATATAAGATTTCTCAGAAGTGAATTTTTCGAGGATAGTGAGAAACACCATATTGGACCTTTTTTGAAAGATCAACTTTCAAGAATCTATGTTTTTATCTATCTAAGATATATATATAGCAAATAGTCTGATGCAAAAACAATAAGAGTATGAAAAGCAGTCATTTTCGCAATTAAAGCAAAAATTTACTCATGAATCTATATCGCACTACTAAGACAACTCTTCAGCAAATCAATTATGCTTTCTAGTGCTTAATGGGCTCATTTGCTTTTGTTTTGATCATACACACCAAACAAGAATCAATTGCACTTTTACTTGATAGCAAAGGTTTCAATTCCCAAGTATTTGATTTGTGCATTATATAATATTCCTTAATCATTGTATATTGTCAAAGTGGATCAAGAACTGGATATATAGATGTTTGAGGATGAAAAAGATTATGAATCGCGTAAAAAGGATAAAGAGAATGAGAACAAAATGAACTAAAATTCAATTTGATGCTTAATCAAAGAGCAGTATGAATCGCTTTCCATAAGAAGACATCTAATTTTAAGAATATGCTTTTTTTTTTTTCGGTTTCTAAGAGAAGATTGATATATTTGTCCCATCAAAAGCAAATTTTTAATTTATTTGATGTATATTCCCCCTTAAAATGCTTTTAAAATATTTTATAATAGTTAAATGTTGGGCTTCCAGAGGAGGAGATAGTTTTGTTGAAAGATAATACAAAATAATAATAATAATAATTTGCGTTCACCATTGTCAAAAATATCTTGATTTGGTAATATTCTTATTGCTTTTGTAAAAATTAAATATTCCAAAAGAAAGGATGAAATATGAACATCATAAATAAAAATGAGATAAAAAATGAGATAAAAAATGATGTGAAAATGTAATAAATATTTAGAATCATTATTGATATGATAGATATGTAAAAGATTTTGAAGATCAGACCAAATATTGAATCTACAAAAGGAAAAATTATTAGGTGTGGTTCGGAAAGAAGAGGTTCAAAAGTCGTTGTTCAAGGAAGGTCGAAATGGATGATTAATAATTATTAAAATTATTTTAATATAATTTAAATATTATAATAATTATGTGATTATAATATTATCAATTCANCCTGCTTCATGATGTGTTCGATGAAATGTCTGTGCAAAAAAATGTGTGAGTTATTCTCCTCGCATGGTATCGATTGTTTTGTAGTTTTTTTATGTCAAAGTTAGTTAATTTTCTTAACTTTATATGATCTATAAGCTCTTCACTTATTGTGAATTTTGTCTTTGTTTGCCTTGATAATGAAATCTGTTATGTTGTTCATCAATCCAAACATGATCAAACAAGACCTTTGTTTTTAGCTTAGTTAAATTAGAAAGGTTGTGAAAATTAGTTGAAATTTGTGCTATTTATTAAGTCGAATGCGATTAAATTCGAAAAATGAACTTTTTTAATATTTCCAATGATGTCCTCCGCTTCATACTAGAAGATATGAGTCCATATGGATCATTTTCAAATGATGAATAGTACTTGACACTCCTTGTAAGTGGACTTGCAAAACATTACTAANAGTTAAATTAGAAAGTTTGTGAAAATTAGTTGAAATTTGTGCTATTTATTAAGTTGAATGCGATTAAATTTGAAAAATGAACTTTTTTAATATCTCCAATGATGTCCTCCGCTCCATAATAGAAGATATGAATCCACCATATGGATCATTTTCAAATGATGAATAGTACTTGACACTCCTTGTAAGTGGACTTGCAAAACATTACTAAAACTAAAGCATGGTCCTAGAATTCTAAATGTAACAAATTTTAAGCCTCAAAGTCGAACGGCATTTTGCAACAAATTTTATAATGAGTGTAATGTCCCTTAAGGAGAGCCTTAATTCGGACGAGGTATTACTTAGGGTGACAACTTACTTCTAAAGGATAACTAGGGGTGGCCTGCAGCTAGGATTCAATGATGATTATTGTTTAATTCTTAGCTCAGTAATGAAGGTGGGTAAGTTAGAAACTAAAATTAATTAAAATATCGAAGTACTCATATGCAAACTAGTTATTTACAAAAATAGATTTTATTAATATCAATATCATTGCATTATTGTTTGCGAAATGTCAGTGGTGACCTACTTGATGTGAGCTCGGCTCATCAAACTGAATCGTGCCAACCAGAGAATTTATGATTCAAGTTATGATTGATCATCAAAGATTAACTATCTATAAACTTTTCTTTTCAAGGACATAGATATGCTTGGAAGACATTTATAGGTTATCTGTATCATACACTAACTAGCTACAAACCATTAATAGCCCATCATATTGTAGTATTAGTGAAAGTCATTGATTGTAACTATATTATATAGTTGATATGCTTATATCAAAAGAATCGTATATAATAATCAGGATGTAAATTAATGTACCTCAATAAAATATAACTTGACATTATTACAAAAGAAACCACTTACAATCCACTGAAAATACAACTTCGGATGAAAACATTATACCGTACTCATTTAAAGTCTCACCTTTCGTTGAAAGCAATACACTTATAAATACAGTTAGGTGACCAATAAGCCAAGTATTCTACACAAAACCTACTATTTGATTCAGTGGATGGAAGAAAAAACATTGTGTACTTATTGGTTATTATATTCTAGTATTAACTATGTTTTTTAAAAGATATTATTATAATGATAGAATTCATCAGCAAAGTGGACAAAATATTACATGCGGTTAACTTTATGTATATCTACGGCCAGGATGCGCAAAAAAAAAAAGAAAAAGAAATAAATAAAATAAAATAAAAACATGGAGACCCCCCAATATCTGCGTCGTTGAGCGTATGTTCAGCATGCATAATATCTACTCTCGTAGATGATATAAAACATGGTATTAGTATGTATCAAAGGATAATCAGTACTCATCCATTATTCTTGATAATTGTAACATATGCTTTTTATTAAAAAGCTAGAATTGCAATGCCTTTTATTGAATTAAATAATTTAATATATGAGTGTTTAAATATAGGCACTAAAAAGATTAGTAAAGAAAAATAAAATAAATGATAATATGTCTAAGATTAAGGATATATTGTAATAAAAAATACTATACTTTTTTTATATAAATATTAGACACATAATAAATATTTATATAACAATAAATATGGCTATAACATGCCCCCAAAAAGTCATGATGTTGCTCTAAGAAGCATAAGAGGTTTGTTATGTCAAGGAGCAAAAACATAAAAGCAAATGTGACTTGATAAACCAACTTGCAATCTATAGAGAAGGGGATAATGATTAAGTCAATTTCAAAATCTTTATTTCTGTCATGTAATACTAACTCGTAAGCAATCAGAATTTTTCTGTTTTTTTTATTTTCAGGATACAAAGGAGTGGGATGAGAAAGAATAATACCCATTCAACAAACAACAAGCACAACTAAATTATCTCTATGATAGTAGAGAACATAGGATGATACTCGTCTGAGAAAGAAAACTTTATTTCTTACTATTTTATTGAAAAAAATTATCCAAGAAATACACAAGCCAATTATAGATCTGTAGTCCATTAGATTGCTAGCCCAATTAACATGATAATCAGCTCTAAAGATGTTGATTAAAACAAAATAAACTGGAATAGAATTTTGACATTAAAGTTCAAGTTGAGTTTCAATAATTTTAGCATTAATAAGGTGATCATGCTAAAGAATATCAGTTGCATGACTTAATTCGATACCTAGAGTGGCAGACCCAATTTTTTTATTTCAAAATGATAATTTGATTTAGGCTTCAACATTCCCATACATCATTAATATCACACGTAACAATGATATCATCAAAACATATAATGAAAGTAAAATGTGTCCTACATGACTGCTGTAGTGAAAAACATACAAGTATATTCGAAGGCATAATCACAACTGACAAGGGCGAAAGTCAAATGAGAAAAGCACAATAGGGGACTTCTTAAGCTAAGCGCAATGTGCCTATTTAAGATCATATAAGATTTCTCAGAAGTGAATTTTTCGAGGATAGTGAGAAACACCATATTGGACCTTTTTTAAAAGATCAACTTTCAAGAATCTATGTTTTTATCTAAGATATATGTATAGCAAATAGTCTGATGCAAAAACAATAAGAGTATGAAAAGCAGTCATTTTCACAATTAAAGCAAAAATTTACTCATGAATCTATATCGCACTACTAAGACAACTCTTCAGCAAATCAATTATGCTTTCTAGTGCTTAATGGGCTCATTTGCTTTTGTTTTGATCATACACACCAAACAAGAATCAATTGCACTTTTACTTGATAGCAAAGGTTTCAATTCCCAAGTATTTGATTTGTGCATTATATAATATTCCTTAATCATTGTATATTGTCAAAGTGGATCAAGAACTGGATATATAGATGTTTGAGGATGAAAAAGATTATGAATCGCGTAAAAAGGATAAAGAGAATGAGAACAAAATGAACTAAAATTCAATTTGATGCTTAATCAAAGAGCAGTATGAATCGCTTTCCATAAGAAGACATCTAATTTTAAGAACATGCTTTTTTTTTTCGGTTTCTAAGAGAAGATTGATATATTTGTCCCATCAAAAGCAATTTTTTAATTTATTTGATGTATATTCCCCTCCTAAAATGCTTTTAAAATATTTTATAATAGTTAAATGTTGGGCTTCTAGAGGAAGAGATAGTTTTGTTGAAAGATAATACAAAATAATAATAATAATAGTAATTTGCTTTCACCATTGCCAAAAATATCTTGATTTGGTAATATTCTTATTGCTTTTGTAAAAATTAAATATTTCAAAAGAAAGGATGAAATATGACCTAAATAAGAACATCATAAATAAAAATGAGATAAAAAATGATGTGAAAATGTAATAAATATTTAGGATCATTATTGATATGACAGATGTGTAACAGCTTTTGAAAATCAAACCAAATATTGAATCTACAAAAGGAAAAATTATTAGGTGTGGTTCGTAAAGAAGAGATTCAAAAGTCATGGTTCAAGGGAGGTCGAAATGGATGATCAATAATTATTAAAATTATTTTAATATAATTTAAATATTATAATAATTATGTGATTATAATATTATCAATTCAATATAAAAATTCTATGAATTATCACTCAACTATATCGTGAAATTGTTTTAAAATAAATAGTTGATTAATATTAAAACTAGCAGTATCATAAAAAGGTTGGATTGGTCTATTTTGATCGGTTGGGTGTGTTGCCCAGGTTTAAAATTAGAGGAACTATAACCAAAGGACCAATTGCAGTAGAAATGGTCAGATCAATGATCATGACAATTATAGGATGCATCGGTTGTAACAAATCAATATGTTAGAAGTGGACATGAGTCTAATTAGCAGTTATGAAAGTTATATGATTCATGGAATGTAAAAATAGCAGACATATGATGGCAGAACCTTGCTCTAAAGCTTCAATAGAGCAACATATACTTGAAGGACTTGGCTTGACAAACCTAAAGGCTAAAGCAGAAAAAACATGATTGTGGTATGTAACTTCTAAAATTGGCCAACTGGAGAATCTATTTTGAAATTATTAGAAAAAATGCAGTCCATAGGCCCATAATGATTAGTAGATCACAACTCTACCTCTACACATTCACCTTGGAACTTCCAAATTTTATCTCAATTGGTAACACCCGCACCATCACCTTTGTTAATTAAAATACGAGGAACATCTAAGAGTTTATGTTTGGGGCCATTTTTTGTGTGTACATAGTGTTTCAAATCACAACACTGTTTAAAAAATTATACTTGATTTCTAAATTGTGTTTAAAAACTTTTTTTAACCGGATCTAATAAAATAAAATACTTTCATTTTAAAAGAAAACATACCTTATTAATTAACAAGTACAAAACATTTATAATTTTCACTGCAATTTTTTTAAAAAATTAATTTTTTAAAACTACCATTTTAAAAACTGCAATCACTCGAAACTAATGATCCTATTTACAAATTAATTAAACCTTTAACATCATATCAAAAGATATGAACCTCACTACCTATATTTTTAATAGAATAGAATTTCACATAATTAACATACTAAACCAAAATGATATATATATATATATATATATATCTCAAACTTCGTCNCGAAACAGCGAAGCATCCGTCCATCCTTACGGTATACAGCAAGTAAAATTCTCTCTGAAATTAGTCATGTTCATCGGTATGACGACGGTTACAAGATGGCACTCTGTCATTGAACAATCATGCACAAATCAACGTCTACTTTTGGTCGCCTACAATAAGAGCATTATTAAAAGTGAAATTTTTAGTTCTCATTAGACCACAAACTTTATAAACCAAAAAGCAAAAGCAATTGCAGACAAATCAGTTTAGAAAGACATGGTGACAAATTTGAAGTCAAATACCTAAATGTTGTGACGCATCCTAAATAAATTCAGAGAAACTCCATTGTTTTCTCACAGTAAACTAAATAAATTAAAAAGGGGGCGAAAAAATACTGGACTTGATAGGAAAAGAAAAGAGAAGGCTCATCAACGAATTACACAATGAGGTGACACTAATCATGCTGTGTTGCTCCTATTATCCTAAAACCATTACTGTACAGAAGGAAAAAAAAAATGACAGCAAGCAGCTGTTCCAATATATTTTTAAGGATCATTCAACATGTATCTTGATTATGCATGCAACATTTTTATTCCCTTCTCCGATTATTCCTGAAAAAGGGATGCCTCAGAGCTTCACGTGCCGTCAACCGTTCTGCTGGCTCATATTTGAATAGACCTTGCAACAAATCGATTAGATCTCCAGCTGAACGATCCACATATTTCATAACTATGTTCTGAAAGGCCAAATAAAAGTAGTACAAAACAAAACTTTGTCAGAACCCCATTAAAAATAGTATTTTATATTAAAAAAAAGGTCGTTAGCAAAACTCTTCTGACCGAAAACACTACACAAACATCACACAGCTAAAGAGCTGCATGCACATGGGATTGAGAAATTTTAATTAAATTTTATTTCAGTTGCTCCATTTTCCTTCAGTTCATACAGCCTTAAAAAACCCACTAATGCATGATTATTAATGCAATCTAGAAACTACCACAATAACATACCTGAAGTCGGAGCATTTTATGAACAGCATTGATGCTCTCCCTGGAGGAAGCACCTTCTGGCCAGTTCAGCCGAGTTCTTCGAAAATATTTCTCAGCATGCCTACTGAAAAAAATAAAAGAAATATATACAGTGAACCAAAAGCTTGGGCCCTGGAATTCATTTTCGGTTACTATAAGATTACTTACTCTGCCCTTTTCATCATATGACGGGGTATGGGGNGGCATGGCTCGCTCGTGTTCAGCTCTTTTACACCCCTAGTCAGAACCCCATTAAAAATAGTATTCTATATTAAAAAAAAGGTCGTTAGCAAAACTCTTCTGACCGAAAACACTACCACAAACATCACACAACTAAAGAGCTGCATGCACATGGGATTGAAAAGTTTTATTTAAATTTTATTTCATTTGCTCCATTTTCCTTCAGTTCATACAGCCTAAAAAAACCCACTAATGCATGATTATTAATGCAATCTAGAACCTACCACAACAACATACCTGAAGTCGAAGCATTTTATGAACAGCATTGATGCTCTCCCTGGAGGAAGCACCTTCTGGCCAGTTCAGCCGAGTTCTTCGAAAATATTTCTCAGCATGCCTACTGAAAAAAATAAATGAAATATATGCCATTGAACCAAAACCATGAGCCCTGGAATTCATTTTCGGTTACTATAAGATTACTTACTCTGCCCTTTTCATCATATGACGGGGTATGGGGCCAAAAACCCTCTCCATCATGGCAAGATGCTCCAGGTTTTCATGAGTCTGAAACAAAGCCTCCCCCTGCAACAAATAATACTTGACAAAATTAGTCTCTTGATGTTTATCTAAGCGGATAAGTTTCATGATGAGACGAATCGTACAGAGCAAAGCTCCACAAGTATACAGCCTAGGCTCCATACATCACATGGGTAACTCCATCCAAGCCCTGTTTCAACAAAAGCACGTCATAAAAACAAATCACACGTGCATAAATAAAAGAATGACTATAATTACAATAATTCTAACAAACCTAATATAACTTCAGGAGCCCTGTAGTGTCTCGTTGATACAATATAATTGTGATCCTGGCTGTCATAAGTTGTGCTTCCAAAATCAATTACCTTGACAGCACTTGACTTGGGTAATCTCATGGATTGGCTGGGATACTGATCCAATCAAAGAAAATTAAATTTCAATAATTCAATAATTTGGCTAGAAAGAAAATACAAGTATTAAAGCTTACAAAATTTAATAACAAAAAAAACCTTATGATCAGACAGATTTACATGCTCTGATGAAACAACTAGAATGTTCTCCGGCTTCAAGTCAGTATGAATGAGGCGCAAATCATGCATAACTGCCACAGGTTCAATAATAGCAAGTGAGATTAAACTTTCATTCAATGCAAACACTATAAATATTGATGAAAGAAAGTAAAATCTAGCACGGATCAAGCTAGGAATCATGTAGCTAAAAGCCTTGATTTCAATTTCGCCCTAATAAAAATCCAAAAATCAAACAGAGCCTATACTCACAAAAAGGCTGCTAAAGAAAGAAATAATTAGTGAATGTTAGAATTATCTATAAAAAAACTGGAAAAAATTGGAAGGCGTAGTCTATACATGCAACGGATTCAAATAGTTGCCTGCCAATCTCACGAACAAGATCAATTGGANTGTGCATAAATAAAAGAATGACTATAATTACAATAATTCTAACAAACCTAATATAACTTCAGGAGCCCTGTAGTGTCTCGTTGATACAATATAATTGTGATCCTGGCTGTCATAAGTTGTGCTTCCAAAATCAATTACCTTGACAGCACTTGACTTGGGTAATCTCATGGATTGGCTGGGATACTGATCCAATCAAAGAAAATTAAATTTCAATAATTTGGCTAGAAAGAAAATACAAGTATTAAAGCTTACAAAATTTAACAGACAATAACAAAAAAACCTTATGATCAGACAGATTTACATGCTCTGATGAAACAACTAGAATGTTCTCCGGCTTCAAGTCAGTATGAATGAGGCGCAAATCATGCATAACTGCCACAGGTTCAATAATAGCAAGTGAGATTAAACTTTCATTTAATGCAAACACTATAAATATTGATGAAAGAAAGTAAAATCTAGCACAGATCAAGCAACGAATCATGTAGCTAAAGCCTCGATTTCAATTTAGCCCTAATAAAAATCCAAAAATCAAACAGAGCCTATACTCACAAAAAGGCTGCTAAAGAAAGAAATAATTAGTGAATGTTAGAATTATCTATAAAAAAACTGGAAAAAAAAAATGGAAGGCGTAGTCTATACATGCAACGGATTCAAATAGTTGCCTGCCAATCTCACGAACAAGATCAATTGGAAAGGGTCGGTAACCATTTTTCCGAAGAAAATCGTATAAACTTGGGCCAAGCTTCTCAAACACCTGTGAGAAGGCATTTAAATTTATGGGCATATTTTAGCCCCTAATGATCATCTTGCATAGTGGGGAAATCATTACAAACTAATTATACTTACAATACAGATATGGTTACGATAGTCAAACCAGTTCCTTATTTGCACACAACTGCAAAATACACCCATATATGGATGAAAAGCTACCCCTACTACCTACAAAACAGCCAAAAAAGTATAGACTGAGGGGCCATTCCAGTAAGGAAACTTACAGGCTGGAAGACTCTTGATGTTTCGCTAGCTGTTGAAGCACATCAATTTCGATCAGAGCAGCATCCCAGTACTTCTTGATGCCACGAACAATCTTGATTGCTACCATTTCTTTAGCTTCCCGATCCCAACATTCTAAGACTTGCCCAAACGTACCTGAAAATAAAAATATTGCCAAATTAGAGCACTTGAGAGTACTTTATACAACTTAGGTGATGCTGAAAAGAATTTAAACCAATAACTAACCTTCACCCATCTTGCTATATATCTTATCTGCAAAAAAATGGAGCAACAAAAGAGTCAATAGAGGAACGGATGATTGACAATAGCACATCATCACACACACAAAAAAAAACAGAAGAGAATATTGCAGGCTAGTAGAGAAACAGACTTGACAATGACATCATTACAAAAAATAAATTAAAAAAA
>JXCR01089981.1:741473-753646 GCA_002079205.1 Phalaenopsis hybrid cultivar
AAAATCAGACATACCGTAGGAGCGATCGACACATCCCAGCCTAATCTCGCCCTCTTTCTTGGACGGGGGTGATCAACGTGGGCATGCGGCAACTCCGTCAAGCAATCCAACTCCATGATCGGAAACAGCGGGAAAAATCGAGCAACAACAAGTGCTCTTTTCGGCGCAAACCTAATAATCGTGCAATGCCGTCCCCCAGTGTCTACGTTTGATTTTTATAGGCTAGGGTTTCCAGTCGTTCGGCCCCCTTAACCCGTCTGATTTGAGATGAAGGGACGGAAGCTCTCAGTCGGTGACAGAATATTATTGGAATCTTAAATCCATCTAATTCTTGACGGAGTGGGTTTAGTTGGCTCCGTTAGATTTGACCATTTTAATCCGGCCTGGTTCGATCGGACCGGAAAATTACTTGAACCGCTGCAAGAATTCGATNATTTGACCATTTTAATCCGGCCTGGTTCGATCGGACCGGAAAATTACTTGAACCGCTGCAAGAATTCGATTAAAATTTACATAAAATAAGATGGGAAGTACAGCTGCTTACGGCTCTTCTAAAAATAAAAGGTTAAATTCCAAATATAAGTCTATGGAACACTTACAAAGGAATAACACAATTCGTACATATTTACATATCTAACATCTCAAGTTTCATATTTGTATAATTGAAGCTCGATTTTTTATAAAATTAACATTCAAATCTCGAAAATTTATAACAAAATCTTCAACTTACCTAATTATAATTTAATTAGATTTTAATAATTAACATGTACAAGAATATGAGATAATTTTTATTATTTAATTTTAAAAATATACATGATATTTAATAACATACATGTAATTCTCATAATATATATATATATATATATATATATATATATATATATATATATATATATATATNCTGTATCTAAGTTCAAAAAACTTACTATATACAGTGTGAAAACAATTGCAAATCACCCAATATGAGCACCTCTGACACGAATAATCCAATTTAATAGAAATTCTGATGCAGTCAAATAAATTTCTGCAAGGGCGTCATATTTCAGGAACTAACTACTTATATTTGCAGTGTACACCCAAATGATTATGAAATTTTCACTACAATATAGTACATATGCAATTCTCCCTTGTTATCCATACTCTCTTATCCATCGTTGGATTTCAATCACTACACCTCTTCCAGTATTTTTCTGCACATCCCCTTAAATCATTTTTGTTTGATATTATAAAAAATGATTTAGATTGCACTGAAGTGCTAAAATCTTACAAGATATATTCTTTACACAATTATAAATTACCCAAAATGGNACTCATCAAAGAAAATTGTCTTACTTCGCCCATCGCATTTACAAAAAAAATCAGAATACAAAGTGTGGCAAGCATAAATACAAGAAAAACAATACACGTAAAATATTACATTATCCGATATAACTTATCGACCACTAATATGTCAGGAAATTTAATCTTAAAAGATTATTAATTACATCTAGTAATAGTTTGTGAGAATACCATAGAAANAAACGTGTGGCAAGCATAAATACAAAAGAAAAATCATAAACGTAAAATATTACATTATCCGATATAACTTATCGACCACTGATATGTCAGGAAATTTAATCTTAAAAGATTATTAATTACATCTAGTAATAGTTTGTGAGAATACCATAGAAAGTATTCTTAAAAATTTAAACAAAACAGAAAAAAACAAGCGCGGTAGTGGACATTAACTTTTGATGCTATGAAAGCAATAGCAGAATAAACCAGTTAATAAAGGTACAAGAATGAATATCTCTATCAGTCAACATTGTCAACTGAATCACAAAATATGTTCTATTATCATGTCATGAAATGGCCAACTAAATTACAATTTATTCAATTATCGACAATTTTTGCTAATACGCCCCAACTCAGAACCAAAAAGGTATCAAAACCATTGACTGAATGATATGCTACATACACATGTCAAGTTTCATCCATCACTGATCCTGGATACTTCTTTTGGGCTATGAGTTGAGCAACAAAATATTTCTCTAGTTTAGTTAATTCAAATACAAAATTTTCAGATACACTCAATACAATATGGTTATCAAACCTCAGTGGTACTGGCGCCACCAAAAGCATTAAACACACAAAAGTAGTGTGATAAGTGAAAATAGTCAGATCTCTTATATATTTATTTTAATTACAAATAATACTTTGGTAAAGGCTTGTTGCTTTTTGTTGTAGTTGTTGTTGTTTCTGTTGATGTTGTTATAGCACAAAGAATACTTTGTACCCAAAAAAAAATCATCATTAAATTATGTTATGCAAAATAATGATTTTTTTCATGTTCTACTGTATCTAAGTTCANAAAAAGCACTCTAAAAAAGTTAAACAAAACAGCAGAGAACAAGCGCGCTAGTGGACGTTAACTTTTGATGCTATGAAAGCAATAGCAGAATAAACCAGTTAATAAAGGTACAAGAATGAATATCTCTATCAGTCAACATTGCCAACTGAATCACATAATATGTTCTATTATCATGTCATGAAATGGCCATCTAAATTACAATTTATTCAATTATTGACAATTTTTGCTAATACGCCCCAACTCAGAACCAAAAAGGTATCAAAACCATTGACTGAATGATATGCTACATACACACGTCAAGTTTCATCCATCACTGATCCTGGATACTTCTTTTGGGCTATGAGTTGAGCAACAAATGTTTCTCTAATTTAGTTAATTCAAATTCAAAATTTTCAGATACACTCAATACAATATGGTTATCAAACCTCAGTGGTACTGGCGCCACCATAAGCATTAAACACACAAAAGTAGGGTGATAAGTGAAAATAGTCAGATCTCTTATATATTTATTTTAATTACAAAGAATACTTCTGTATAGGCTTGTTGCTTTTTGTTAAAGTTGTTGTTGTTGCTGTTGATGTAGTTATAGTACAAAGAATACTTTTGTACCCAAAAAAAATCCATCAAATTAAATTATGTTATGCAAAATAATGATTTTTTAGGATTCATCCATCACTGATCCTGGATACTTCTTTTGGGTTATGAGTTGAGCAACAAAATATTCCTCTAGTTTAGTTAATTCAAATACAAAATTTTCAGATACACTCAATAGAATATGGTTATCAAACCTCAGTGGTACTGGCGCCACCATAAGCATTAAACACACAAAAGTAGGGTGATAAGTGATAATAGTCAGATCTCTTATATATTTATTTTAATTACAAATAATACTTTTTGTAAAGGCTTGTTGCTTTTTGTTGTAGTTGTTGTTGTTGTTGTTGATGTTGTTATAGTACAAAGAATACTTTTGTACCAAAAAAAAAAAAACATCAAATTAAATTATGTTATGCAAAATAATGATTTTTTCATGTTCTACTGTATCTAAGTTCAAAAAGCTTGCTATATACATTGTGAAAACAATTGCAAATCACCCAATATGAGCACCTCTGACACGAATAATCCAATTTAATAGAAATTCTGATGCAGTCAAATAAATTTCTGCAAGGGCGTCATATTTCAGGAACTAACTACTTATATTTGCAGTGTACACCCAAATGATTATGAAATTTTCACTACAATATAGTACATATGCAATTCTCCCTTGTTATCCCATGAAATTTTCACTACAATATAGTACATATGCAATTCTCCCTTGTTATCCCATACTCTCTTATTCATCGTTGGATTTCAATCACTACACCTCTTCCAGTATTTTTCTGCACATCCCCTTAATCATTTTTGTTTGATATTATAAAAAATAATTTAGATTGCACTGAAGTGCTAAAATCTTGCAAGAAATATTCTTTACACAATTATAAATTACCCAAAATGGCCCGTTTTAATAAGAAAGTTCCAATTCAATAAGCCTGTGAGGAATCCATATTTCAGAACCCAACTACTTGACATTGTGTTTTCTACAGGCAAATAATAATATAAACTTCACTACTACATCATTAATTCTGCATGATCATCCATATTTTTTGAGATTTATCGAGATAATCTTTTTAAATTAGCATTCCAGAATATAAGTTCATGTACCGTAATTTCATAAACTTTTTTTCAAGATCAAATGCTTGTTTGATTTACCCCTTCATGCTCTTTCGAGAACACATCATTTCAATCTATAATCAGGTAAAGAACTAATTTTTAAGAAAAAAATGCTTAGGTTCATGCTATAGATGTCAATGAAGAGGGCTAAGAAAATAATTGTTTGTAAGGAAACAGAAAAACATAAGTTAACTGCAGCCTTTTAATTTGTCATGCCATCAAAATAACAAGCAAGCATGTTAGTAACCTTACCTTGTTCAAAATAATCTAAAAAAGTTCATCCCATAAAAGTTGTGTTAAATCTTGCCCATAAATAACACGGAAAAATAAAATAAAATAAAATAAATGAATTAATCATTGCTAAATGTTGGATCATAAAAATCTAAAACAAGACAAGCTCTTTTTTTCAGGGCTTTCAAACATAGCCAGCTTAAGAAAAACCCCTGTGCCAAAACTCGACAGATCTAATCCTTTCGTTACGAAATATACCATATCCGAGATAAAAACATATAGATCGGTAGCAGATCTATCGTTAAAACCATCAATAACATAATACGCAACAGAAAGATCTAGATCTAAGAAAATAAATAAAGATCTTAAAAAGAGAGAGAAGTTTATACCTGACAAAACTGCAGATCAAAAAAGAAAACCCAATAGATCTACCAAAATACAGAGAAACTTTACATTAAAATTTAACAAAGCTTTCAAAATCAGACATACCGTAGGAGCGATCGACACATCCCAGCCTAATCTCGCCCTCTTTCTTGGACGGGGGTGATCAACGTGGGCATGCGGCAACTCCGTCAAGCAATCCAGCTCCATGATCGGAAACAGCGGGTAAAATCGAGCAACAAGTGCTCTTTTCGGCGCAAACCTAGTAATCGTGCAATGCCGTTCCCCAGTGTCTACGTTTGATTTTTATAGGCTAGGGTTTCCAGTCGTTCGGCCCTCTTAACCCGTCTGATTTGAGATGGACGGAAACTCACAGTCGGTGACAGAATATTCTTTGAATCTAAATTTCATCCTATTCTTGACGGAGTGGGTTTAGTTGGCTCCGTTAGATTTGACCATTTTAATCCGGCCTGCTTCGATCGGACTGGAAAATTACTTGAACCGCTGCAAGAATTTCGATTAAAATTTAGATAAAATAAGATATGGGAAGCACAGTTGCTTACGGCTCTTCTTACAACAAAATCTTCAACTTACCTAATTAAAATTTAATCAGATTTTAATAATTTTTAATAATTAACATGTACAAAAATATGAGATAATTTTATTATTTAATTTTAAAAATATACATGATATTTAATAACATACATGAAATTCTCATATATAAGCATTATTTAGATGTTTTAGCTTCAAATATCACTTTCTTAGTTATCTCAATGTTTGGCTACAGTTAAATTCTTTTGAGAAGTAGGGTCTTGTATCATTCGTGAGAGCACACAACTCGGTAGAAGAACTCTACCGTGAAGAGAGTGATAAAGAGAAAGACGAATAAGAGTCTTTTGAGAGTTAAATTCAATGTTCTATGTGGGTATCAATTGTTTTGCTAAAAAACTTCAAAAAAATCCTACTCTACGTAAAAATCACATTCATACTAGTTTCATAACCTCTAGTATTCTATTTCCAAAAAATGTTATTATGGGATTATACCATTAATTGCGACTTTATTATGTGCTTCTAAATGAAAGTTGTGTGAGAGGGGTGTTCAATTGGGCTAATGGGTAGAATTAGAGTATGACCTTAATTTGACTTGGCCCAATGCATCTAACTTCA
This sequence comes from Phalaenopsis hybrid cultivar, assembly GCA_002079205.1. Lineage (NCBI taxonomy): Eukaryota > Viridiplantae > Streptophyta > Magnoliopsida > Asparagales > Orchidaceae > Phalaenopsis > Phalaenopsis hybrid cultivar. Next base: position 747,310 of record JXCR01089981.1, read on the forward strand.
AAAAATTTTAGCTCAAACTAGACCAATCTTCAACCCGACTGACTCAAACACAACTTGAGGGACCTATTTGAATATATTTTTAGGTTAAGTTCTATTCTAGTCCCAATTTATAGTTCATAAATATTATTATTATTATTACTATTATTATTATTATTATTATATATATATATATATAANTTCTTTATTCCTTTGTCTTCTACAATCAATTGAAGGGAGAGAGAGAGAGAAAGGGGAAATTGAAATCATGGTTTGCATTAAATTTGTAGATTCCTTCTATAATGTCTCTTTCACCAAAATAATAATATTTCATAAAAGGTTCTCAAATAACGTTAATCACAATGTACTTACATATCTCCTCACATTAAGAACATAAATCTTTCTTTATAGTAAAAATCATGGCTATGAGATTTTGTGATGAATCATCATTATAAATGATATATTATTTAATCTTTAGACTTAGTACAACCAATATATTGTGATCATTCTAGTCTACAGTCAATACCCTTTTATGTGTGTCAAAGTTGTGTTTTTTGTACATTTTAAAAGTTTTAATTAAGCTGAAGTGTATTTCATGTGGCCTCCACTAACGAATGCCTTGGCATACTTTTGACTGCTTGTGCTTTAATTTCTCATATGAGTCAAATAAAGCGTCTATTAAGTCAAGCTTTGAGGTTGCTCGAGTTAAGAAATTAATCTTATCACTATTACAATGTATTCATTCGTCAAAATGTTAATCTTTTTTATCATAGCAAATTATTGAATAATTAAGATATTTGGACGTTAATAAACAAATAAAATTTTTGCCTGTCTTATATAATTAAGCTAATGTCGCTCAAATTTTATCTCTCATTTCACGCAAGTAAGAAACTTGATGGATATTGTCATGTATGATCATTTATAAAGAAACTTAATGAATATTGTCATGTACATAGCATATTTAATCATTTATAGTGGATATATTATCAAGCAAGTCCGTGAGATGATTTTAATAGAAGTTTATATTAGGTTTTTAAGAACTTTGATGCCTTCTTTAATAATAGTTAAAGGGTTCATATGTAATATGCATATAATCAACTCTAATAATGTTAATATTGTTACAGTTGTTGAAGAAAATTTACAATAGTAATGATATTCTTAAAGAAAGATTAATAGTTACACGAGAAGATTAATGCTCCATACTAAGCTAGCTTTGAGGTAAATATCCTTATTTTAGAGGGCTTATTTGATCTGTGATAGGAGACCTACTTAGAATATACATTATACAAAAAAAAGTTGACCCGCAAAGGATTCATCATAATGGTTGCAACTTACTATGAACTCAATTTTAGTTGAGTTATAGATAATTGGGTTCAATTGAATTGTAGGCATAAGTATGGCCTTAAGCCAAACAAAGGGACTAAGCCTATTATATAGTTGGGATCGACCTATTGAAGAGATTAAGAATCAGGTTGACAATTAAAATATAGTTAGTTACTATTGTTGGTTGCATTGCCTTTAACCAAAAAAACCATTCAAAAGCTTAATGTGGTTTAAATCATAGCCATTAATGCTTGAACTAAGGCCAAATAGGTTGATTTAAGCATACTAGGGTTAGTAATGCACCATGGAAATCTCTTTGGACTAATCCAGGGGGATAGTCTAGACTTGATTATTCAGTTATGTTTATCATAAAAGAAGTTGAATACTTTCTGAGGATTATTGAGTTTTATTGGTCAATTTAGTCTAACACAATATGGTAATGGGTCAATCAACGACTACGTTGGCTTAATCATAGATTAATTAGGTTAATTAAGAAAAAAATAACTTATTTTAGGTTTTATTAGGTCTATTTGACTGAGAAGAGTCAGCTTAAATAATAAATTATGTTGATTACGATTTAAATAAGTTAAATTGATCGAGTAAATCTTATTCAATGATCTAATTAGGTTGATTTATGTTTGGATTTAATTATGTGAGATAAAGTGTGGTCAAGCAACAAAATTACATTAATGAGAATCAAAGTGGTATACTTTAATGAGAATCAAAGTGTGGCCAAGCAACAAAATTACATTAAATTTATTAAATTAATCTATTTTAAAGGTTCAATGGGGTTAACTTGAAGAAAATAAGATCGGTTAGATCAACTAACATTAATAATTAGATTAGATCAAACATTTAAATTGTAATTTTGGCATACCCTAATGCTTGGGTTTGGTTTGTTTTAAAAGTTAGACTTAATTTGGACAACTCTACGATGGAGGTAGGTGACTTTTAAATGAGATAAAGTGCTAAATTTACTATTGATGTTTAGTATTAAGTCTAAAGATGTGATGTGGAGATCCTAGCGGGTAATTAAAAAATTTAGAAGGGAATGATGACTAAAATATCAAGACTAATCTGGATTAGGCTATCTTGGGCTGATTTGAAATATCTCTTCGAAAAGTGGCTCAAAATTGATTAAAGGGTTGAAAATGATTATTTGTGGTTAAATTTTGATGTATACATATGATTTGGAGTAGATGGATGGTTTTGGATGTGTTTATAATAAAATTGAGGGTTAGGGAACATGAAGAGCTATGATGAAGGATATGAAATTGTTGTAGGGTTATGGTTATTGGTTTATTGATATTATAAGAAGCTTAGGACATGGATGAAAGAGTGGTTAAAAATTTAGACCAAGTGTTATGGAGAATTAATAAAAACATCAAAATAAAGGTTAAGATAAATACTTAATCTCCATCAAAGAAAAAAATTAAGTCACCAAACACTAGACAACAAGCAATAAAATTCTCACTAAAATATTTTATTCAACAAGTGATTAAAGGTAATTACATATCATCCCTATTTATATGAATTACAATGATAAAAAAAAAGTAAAAAAAAAAGATGGGAAATTTTTAAGGGTGATGTATGATCATTAATGGAGAAATGTGATCACCACTTTCATAATTTATTAAACATCCAAATTTGAAAATTTAATTTTTCTAAAAACTTAAAATATAAATAAAAAAATTAAATTTATTCTTTATATGGCTGATGGGCCTTTAATGGACTTTAAATTAGGCACTTTCTTGTGTTTTTGCTTATACTCTTATAAGTGGACATTTGACTTCATTTGTTTGAGAGTTTTAATGTGTTTTGGTCATCACTTGATTCTAATAATTTATTCTTTATTTTTTGAGTATATGTCATTCTAAAACTATTTAATGCATATTGGTAAGAGAATAAGGAAAATACATAAGATGTAAGCTTNATTCTTTTGGGGTGATTGGAGAGGTTGCGTGCCGATTAACAATTAAGAAATCTATTTTATTTACGGGAAATTTTGGGATTGATGAACATTGGTATTTTATGTATTAGTCTGGTGCTCCTTAATCACCGCCATCTATATTTCAAGGTAAATAATCACTTAAATTTGTTGATATATGTGCTGACAGAGGGTGTGATTAAGTGGAACCTCATAACCCAATAATTTTTTTTCCATTAATAGGACATTCCTTCTTGGTTAAATCCTCTCTTCAAATTTGAATTTAATATAGCCTTCTNTTTTAGAGGGAATAATAGGTAAAATATGAAGACTATTATGGATTATGCTATTTTGGACTCAGTTGAAATATCTCTTGCAAAGTAGCCTTAAGATTGAGTAAATAGTTGTTAATGATATTTAGTGGTTAGCTTATGATGTGTATTTATGTTTTGGAGCATATAGGTGGTTTTAGATGTGTTTACAATTGTGTTGAGGGTTAGAGAATAAGACCATTTCTTAATATGTTCTTGTTTGGCCAAGAGACATGAAAAGGGTTATAGAATGGATGTGGGCTTTGATCGTTGGTTTATTGATATTATATGAATCTAATGATACATATGAAAAAGTGGTGAAAAATTTAGAGTAAGTGATATAGATGATTAATAAATAACTTAAAAGAAAAGTAAATATAAAAAACGCAATCTCACCAAAGTAAAATGCAACACTTTTAGCCATCAAACACCAAACAACAAAACTAGAAAATTTTCACTCAAATATTTCATTCAACGACTAATCAAAAGTCATTATATGTCAATACTATTTATAAGTATTACAATGATAAAAAAAAAAGTTAAAAAAAGAGGAGAAAATTTTGAAGAGTGGTAGATAATGCTAACCATTTTCCTAATTTATTAATTTTCCTATGTGCACTTATAAAGCATCATAATTAGAAAATTCAAACTTTTTAGAAACTTAAGCTGAAATATAAATGTTAAAATACAAAATTTAATATTTCTTTTTGATATGACTCTTTTGATGGGTCATGAATGAATTATTAATTGGACACTTTCTTGGGTTCTTGTAAGTGAACACTTAACTTCATTTGCTTGAGAGTTTGAATGTGTTTTAGCCTTCACTCGATTCTTACAATTTATTTATTTATTTTGTTAGTTACATCTCATTGCACCGCTTAATTTTTCTATTTAGAAAAAAGATATGAATTTATGTAAATAACCTTACATTATTCCACATCACTTGAGTTCATAAAAGAAAATTAATTATGTTTGCAAATCAACCGATTGGCCCAAGTTGCCTAATTTAATTTAAATTAAGGGCATTATTGCTTGAGTAATTTAATAATACGACAATTGTACCTTCTGGGTATAGCTTTTGTGCAACTAGCAGATGGCTCAACCAAATAAGTGGATAAGCTTCATCATATTTTGACTGACATATTTCACCAACTTTTGATTCCGTATTGAACCTAAAAATCGGTGAAGCAGATGATTCAACCATAGAAAGAAGTCGACGAAAAAACGAAAACTAGTATATAGATGAGTTCCCACTGGTAGAGAAAGACTGTGCGCAAGCAGACAAAGCTCAGATTGGACCATTAGGTCGGCTGAACCAAGACGGGGAAGGAAAGCTGGTGTTTCAGTGTACTAGGCACGAAGCGGTGAGCTTGGGTCCATTTGTTCTCATTTGCGGCCGGATTTAACAATAACCATTTAATAAGATGATAAATTAATATAGAATGTGTACATTAAAAATTTGTCTGGTCGAATCTCTTAGCGGACCAATGCTAAAAATCAACGGCCGACTTAGCCTATATGACACAATCTGAACAACCAACCCAACCCAGACGATTGACCCGGCCCGGACAACCGATTCAGAGGGACGATTGACCCAGCCCAGGCGACCGTCCCAGCTTGGGCAATCGACACAACTTAGACGATTGAATACGGCGATCAGCCACATGCCTACATATATAAAATACCTAAAATAACACGTAAAACCCTCACTGAAGTAGGGTTAGAAATATACTACATTAATATTGTACTGCATTTCATTTCATGTAAATGAGAGTTTGGGCCCCCTTCTTTCATCACTTATTAAAAAAGATTTGAATATATAAAAATGTCACAAAAGCCAACGTGTATGCCAGTTTTGTCCTAAAGAGACGAGTCGTTATGTACTGTAATTCTCATTCTTGTATCTCTATACTTCTCATCCTTGTATCCCTACATGCAGTCCCTTGAATCTTATTATTAAGAAAGTTGATTGCTTCAAGTTAAAAAAGTTTCTCTTTTTAAGTTAAATACATCCAATGGAGTCCTAAGCATATTTGTACTCGAACCTCCACACAGTTATGGCTCCTGCGCTCCAGCTGCTCCTACATCACTAACATCAATTTTTCTAGGTCAGCCGTATCTGATCAAATTGTTTTCATCTCTCTGCTCCCAACTTGTGGATGATAAAGGGCAAAATTTTTCGCATGTCTGATCGCGCAAATTGGGGAAACGAGGAATCTTCCGGCGGAGAAATAGACGAGCTCATACCGCGAAAGAAAGGGTATCCTGATCACCACCAGGACGACGACGACGACGAAGACGATGACGAAGACGACGGAATACAACACGAGAGGCCCGAACAGATCCGACTTCTACAGATTTCAGAGCATCGGAGGAAAGAAGACGACGAGGAGGACAAGAAGCAGGAGAGATTCCCCGGAAATAGAACGAAGATCCGATCGAAAGTTAATAAGATAGTACTCTTGCCCCTCAGGCAATTCAACAAACACCGTGAGCGCGAGAAGAAGAAGGCTGCAAACAGGCGTAATATTAGCGCTCCTTTTCCTTATGATGGGGAGGATTTCGGAGGTAGGCCTTCTTGCTACAATTTTGCACCTTCTTTACCTTTCAAACCTCGCATAGCTGAGACCATGAAAAAACCGGAAAATTCGTCTTATTACTATTTCTCCAAATCCCTAATTGAAAAGAACGATTTTTACTCCTCTGATTGTAATGTTCATCGTGAAATCCCTCGCTCTTACTCAAAATAAATGCTTTTCTCTGAAATTTTCAGATTTATTTGTTTCCACACCGGTAAATT
>JXCR01089981.1:753782-813139 GCA_002079205.1 Phalaenopsis hybrid cultivar
ATTCTATCATATATATATATATATATATATATATATATATATATATATATATAGATACGTGGGTTATCAAAACACAGTTTTTCAGAGAAAAAAAAAATTGCACACTTTAACATTTATATTAGGTAATCTAAATAAAATGAATCCAATCTAAAACTTTTTAAATGAAGATCTGAGCCACAGACAGTTTTTTTGAGAGGAAGTGATGAAGACTACAAAGCTGAAGCTGAACTGCTCCGCATCTGAGGAGTCGTGCATGAAAAGCATTATGTTTCTTTCATTTGAATAATATTAAATTTACACAGAATGATTATGTTATTCTGAACTACATAAATATCATTCGCACATCAAAAATAGGTAAACTTTGTATCATTTTGCATGTGAAGCTGTTACAAGAACTCTAGTTTAGCATAATAGCAAGAAAGAATGGTCATGGCACCCCCACCACCCCCNTTCTCTGAAAATTTCAGATTTATTTGTTTCCACACCGGTAAATTAATCCCTTCTCCTTCTTCTTATTCTTTCTATTGAGCATCAGCTTACTTTTCCAATCGTACATACATCCGAATCTGTGGATTTTCTCAGTTTTCGTGTTGCTTATCAGCTAAGTTAGAATTGAATTCTTTTGGGGTGATTGGAGAGGCTGCGTGCCGATTAACAATTAAGTCAAATCTATATTATTTACGGGAAATTTTGGGATTGATGAACATTGGCATTTTATGTATTAGTCTGGTGCTCCTTAATCACCGCCATCTATATTTCAAGCTAAATAATCACTTAAATTTGTTGATATATGTGCTGACAGAGGGTGTGCTTAAGTGGAATCTCATAACCCAATAAATTTATTTCCATTAATAGGACATTCCTTCTGAGTTGAATCCTCTCTTCAAAATTTGAATTTAATATAGCCTTCTATGGAATAATATGTGAGGAAAACCTGTTGAAAGGTTTCCTTTTTGGCATAATTACATATTTACCTTTCCTTCGGAGTTTAAGGAAAGTAAATGTTGAATCTGATGGTAAATTTTGGAAATTTTGTGTTTGCTTGCCTTCATTAACAAAAGGAAGGAGAATCTGCATACATAATATATAAACTTTTATGTATTTACATGTCTGATATTTAAATTTATTTATGTAATATTATACTGTCACAATTACATCAAAATATATACATGAATTTTTGTGTTTCAGTTTAAATTGTAATACTAGTAATATATATATATATATATATATATATATATATATATATATATATATATATATATATATATATATATATATATATATATATATATATATATATATATATATATATATATATATATATATATATATATATATATATATATATNCTACTTCTAAAAGGGAGACAAAAATAAGTTTTTATTGAAACATGTATTTGATTTTAATGTGCTTGAATGCGTAGCACATTGGTTGGCTTCCAAGATACAGGCTCCAAGGTGCAGGTGCTTATCGTGCCCATTTTTTTTTTATATTTAAGTAGAAAATTTTAATGTTAAGATTGGGTCTACGTAGTCAAGGGATGGAATTTTAATTCTTTAAATGAAATTAGCAATCTTTATAAAACCTTTCAAGAGTGAAAGCTGAAGCACTCTAAACAAAAACATCTCAATGAATACAAGAAGAGTGCATAACAACAATGGTGTGACTTTTCATATGATTGAGCTTTTTAATTCTAATCTATGAATAGAAGTACATTTGTGGGAGGTGAGTATATGCGGCAAATTATATATATATATATTTATATATATATATGTATATATATTGCTTTATATCAAATGCTTTGTACAATAAAAAGAATTGCTATCTGCTTTTGAGCCTTTCACAAAGCATGACACTCTCTCAATCGCTTCCCGACATTCACCGTGCAACGATAATATTGAAAATAAACGATAAATAAAAATCGACGAGCACACAAACCTACTTTAAAGGAAATTTAAGTGGTTGAAAATCATAGGAAGAGGAGAAGATTTCAGTAAGTCGAAAAATAGGTACAACCGGAGAGTGGAGAGCCACATGAGGTTCCCAATTGCTCTGCATTATGGTGCTCTTAGTTGATGGTGATTCCATGCTTTCACCACAGATTTGCATGCATTCTACGATTCCACTTTCTCCACATTTCTCTCCTTTACAGATCATATTCACTCGATGTTGTGACCGGTTGAGATATTTCCATTAATTAGACATTATCTCGATGTAACCTTCATTTCTTTATGCATGCTCCCTTAGTTTTTTTTTTTTCTTAGAGAGTTTCTGTGATCCCTGTTGTAGCTGATCAAACTTCATAACAGAGGCATTTACCAAATTGGATAGACAGAGAAATAGATAGATAGAGATAGACAGAGAGTGAAAGAGAGAGAAAGAGAGCAAGAGATAGGGAAGGAGAGAGAGGGAGGGAGGAGGGAGTGCAAGTCCATATTAGGAAGAATTTAATAAAAAATGAGATTAAAATGCTCAAAAAGAATTTTTTGGATATGTTAAAAAATCTTAAACCCAACGGTGCATTTTTCTCGACATTTTGGTAAGTTTATCATTCCTTATAAACTAGAAGTCTCATGTATGGGGTTCTGACTTGAGTTTATTAATTCAAAAGCTAAAACTCACATGATACGTTCAGTATTAAACTCTAACACATGTACTTTTTTTTCCAAGTAATAAGAAAATCTTTCTAGTTGATGGCTGTCTTCCATAATAGTTAGATCAAGAGATACCTAAATTATGAACCACTTATTCTAAAGAATGTTCTTCATGTTTTAAGGATTTATACTAACCTTGTGCCCATTGAAAACCTCTCCCATGAAATGAACTACAAAGTAACACCTTTTCGCTTGTTAAATGTTTTAGAATTATGAGACGAGGAAGCTAATTGGAATTTTAATGAGTGTCAATAATAACCTTATAATTGAAGGATTTTATGTGAAAATCATTCTAGTCAAAGAGTGTCAATAATACTCTACCATTATAACAAATTAAACTTATTCTTCGCCCTCCTCAAAACGTAAACACCCCAAATCATGCCACCTATAGATATAAATATATGTATTTAAGAGAAGATGAACCAGTGACATTGACTTGTCTATTGTTATTTGAAAGAACTTACGACCGTACCTAATGCCCATTATATTATGCAGATCTCACATTGTATCACTCAGAAATTTTCATCATCCCACAAAAGTGTGCTGTGATATCAAACATCATTTCAATTTAGAAAATATTACACGGAGCATTGTTCAAAAAAGCGTTGATGAAAACAATGAGAGTAGAGACTGAAGAAGCCTTAGGGAATAACAAGGCATATGAAAAGAATTAATAGATGTCAATTTTCACTTGTATTTGCAACAATTAGGCATTCAAATGCATTTCTTCATGGCGATCTAAAGATGAAAAGGATTCGGAATCAATAGGTTCCAAAAGGTAAGAAATTGTTGCATGGTCTGAATCAATTATTCAGTGCTTGATTCAGGCATTTGCCAACAAGAATAACAGTCACAAGATATAAATAAAGTCAATATGCTGACATCTTATGAATTAAGCACTTAGATACAAGGAGAGTAATGGCTTTATTTGTGTATGTTGTTGATATGTTCAATTAGAGACTTAAAAAAAGCTTATAGAGGAATTGAAGTATTTTTTTTTTGGGAATTGAGATTAGTCACTCATCTTAAATTTATATGAAATGTGTGAAATTGGGCTATGAAAATTGATAAAGATATTATAATTAATTTATATTTATGTATTTTTATAAAAAAATTAAATTAAATTGACTTACATATTACATCGTTATTATGTTATATTCAATTATGTTTAAATAATTTAATATTTATTACATCACTTAATTTAATATTTGGTTCTACGATGATTCAATCTTCAAATATTAAATGCCTTTTAACTTCAATTGAATGTCCAAATTTCAAAATGTAGTTCTATAACTATTAGCCTTAAATAACTAAAGAAATATATGTTTATTTAAAGAGGCATACATACCACACAATTCTAATGTATTTATATATCTAACACTTAACGTTTCATATTTACATGCATAACGCTTAAATCTTATTTTCATATAAAAAAATATTATGATTTTTAATTTTTTAGAAGTGAAATATTTCTTTCTTGTCATGTTTATGACACAACATTTATAAAAATACTCATGAAAGCTTGGGCTTTAGATATGTAAATAAATAAGAAATTTATAATATGTATGTCAATTCCCTTTTTTTAAAAGGGGGATTTTAATACATATCACCTAATTCTTATATATTTATATATTTAACACCTAAATTTTAATTTTTACATAGATGTCACTTTATATCTATATAAAAATGTATTTGTTTTTAAGAAATTGAGAAAATAATATTGCTGTTGTGATATAAAAGATATAAGTGTGTAAATATATAAAAAAAAAGTTAGTAAATATCATCTTTGAAGGTCAGTTCATGGCAGTTTTAGCTGTTTGAAGAGACAATTGTGAAACTCTTAAAAAAAGGGACTGTTGTTTAAAAAGATGTGGTGATTATTTTAATTTTTTTTTTTTGAAAAGAATATAACAGAGTTAGTTAGGTCTCGTGGAAAAAATGTTAGTTAGATTTGGTGGAAAAAATGCACAAGCTAATGGCAGTTTGGTCATTTCTTATCCCATCCTTAGTCTCTTTCTGAACTACATACGCCGTTATATCCATTCCTTCCATGCTCTCAGGATTAGGGTTCCGGCGACTATCGTGCTCTAAAACTCTTCCATTGTTCTTCTTCCAAATCGTTCGTTCGGTCTCAGGGAACCCTGCTTCCTATACTTCATCTGAAATCCAAACTCTTATCCTCNATTAAATTAAATTGACTTACATATTACATTGTTATTATGTTATATTCAATTATATTTAAATAATTNTTAAATTAAATTGACTTACATATTACATTGTTATTATGTTATATTCAATTATATTTAAATAATTTAATATTTATTACATCACTTAATTCAATATTTGGTTCTACCATGATTCAATCATCAAATATTAAATGCCTTTTAATTTCAATTCAATGTCCAAATTTCAAAATTTAGTTATATAACTATTAGCCTTAAATAACTAAAGAAATATATGTTTATGTAAAGGGGCATACATACCACACAATTCTAATGTATTTATATATCTAACACTTAAAGTTTCATATTTACATGCAAAACACTTAAATCTTATTTTCATATAAAAAATATTATGATTTTTAATTTTTTAAAAGTGAAATATTTCTTTGTTGTCATGTTTATGACACAACATTTATAAAAATACTCATGAAAGTTTGGGCTTTAGATTTGTAAATAAATAAGAAATTTATAAAATGTATGTCAATCCTCTTTTTTTAAAAGGGGGATTTTCATATATATCACCTAATTCTTATATATTTATATATTTAACGCTTAAATTTTAATTTTTACATACATGTCACTTTATATCTGTATAAAAATGTATATTTTTTTAAGAAATTGAGAAAATAATATTGTTGTTGTGATATAAAAGATATAAGAGATCCAAATGTAAGAAAAAAAACTTAGTAAATGTCATCTTTAAGGGTCTGTTTGCGGCAGTTCCAGCTATTTGAAGAGACAATTGTGAAGCTGTTAAAGAAGAGAATGTTGTTTAAAAAGATGTGGTAAATATTATAAATTTTTTTTTTTAAAATATTATGACAGAGTTTGTTAGGTCTGGTGGAAAAAATGTTAGTTAGATTTGGTGAAAAAAAATGCACAAGCTAATGGCAGTTTGGTCATTTCCTATCCACCCTTAATCTCCTTCTGAACTACATCCGCCGTTATATCCATTCCTTCCATGCTCTCTGGATTAGGGTTCCGGCGACTATCGTGCTCCAAAACTCTTCCATTGTTCTTTTTCCAAATCGTTCGTTCGGTCTCAGGGAACCCTGCTTCCTATACTTCATCTGAAATCCAAACTCTTATCCTCCGCCAACACAGCAATGGAAAATTCCGCGATCTCTTCCGTGCCGCAATATCGGAACCCTCCTTCCTCCTCGCCGCTTGCCGGAACCTTTGCGACGAAGAAGTTCCTCTCTCTTCTGATTCCATCAACCGCCTTATCTGTATTGAAGATCTCGCTTTCGATCTCCGCTCCGGCCGGATGGATGCTGAATCCTCATGCGTCAAGCTCTTACCCTCTCGGAAGAAGGGGCCTCATCTGGTCCTCCCTAATCTTAAGCTTAAAGTTGTGATAGAGGCAGTTCGCATGGCCCTGGAAATTGTTTACGAGAAGCGCATCGCCACCTNTCTTATGCGTCAAGCTCTTACCCTCTCGGAAGAAGGGGCCTCATCTGGTCCTCCCTAATATTAAGCTTAAAGTTGTGATAGAGGCAGTTCGCATGGCCCTGGAAATTGTTTACGAGAAGCGCATCGCCACCTTCGCTTATGGCGGTCGAGCGGGGATGGGCCGTCATACAGCCGTTAGATATCTCAAAGCCGCTCTCGAAAACCCGAACTGGTGGTTCTGTGTGTCTCTTAGGAGACAAGCCATGGATCTCTGTCGGTTGAAGGCCGTTCTGGCTGAGAAGATCGATGATGATGTATTGATTGGATTCATTGAGCGGCTATTCGAATCGAAGGCAGTTGCTATCGAGCTCGGAGGACTTGATTTGGGCCGAGGCTTTCCTCAAGAGAGTAGTTTGAACTCAATTCTTGTGAACATCTACTTCAATGGCCTGGATAAGGAGATTCAGGAGATTCGAGCGCAAGTACATCGCACGAATCCGAAATTAAAGAACCTGGATAGGGAAGAAGACTCACGGGTTTTTCATAAACCGGTACGAGTTTATGCTGTGAGGTACTTGGATGAGGTATTGATTGCCACTTCTGGCTCTAAGCTGCTAATGATCGACATCAAAGATAGGATCTTGAAATATGTTCAAAGCCAGATGAGTCTGACGGTGGACAAACTGAAGGCCTCCATCCATAGTGCTGTCTCCGAAAAGATGGATTTCATGGGAATGGAGATCCAAGCTGTCTCTCCTTTGGTTCTTCACCCCCCACTGTCTGAAAAAGCCATGAGAGCAAAGAAGAAGCATTTAAAGCAAAAGGCTGCCAAAGTTCTTGAGCTGAAAAATGCTCGTGAAACAACAAGAAAAAAGCTTGGATTGAAGATACTTAAACATGTTTTCAAGAAGCTGAAGCATGTTGGTGGGTTCAAAATTGACATGCATGTTGAGAGCGAGGTTAGAGAGCTGTTTAGAATGTGGGCAGAAGAAGTGGTGGTGGAGTACCTGAATTCCAAAGAAGAGTGCTACCACTGGCATAAAATGCTAACCTCTGGCGACTTCTTGTCTCTGAAGAAGGTGAGGGATCAGCTGCCTGAATCTTTGGTCGTTGCTTATGATCAGTTTCAGGAGAAATTGAATGAACATTTTATGCCCAAGAGAACTAGCAAGCAACTAGAAGAGAATGAAATGGAAGAACAAGACGAAGAGAAGAGATATGCAAAAAGAACAGTGGAGGATTTGGTACAATCATATGTGAGAGTAAATGCACCAATGGAGCTCGTGAGAAGGGCCATAAAACTGGCCGGCTTTACAAACTCTATGGGACGTCCCAGGCCCATCAAGTTACTGATCTGCTTGGATGATTCTGATATCATAAAATGGTATGCAGGCGTTGCAAGGAGATGGCTAGATTTCTACTGCTGCTGTCGCAACTTTAAGATGGTTAAAACTGTTGTAAGTTATCACTTACGTTTTTCTTGTCTTCTCACCCTTGCTGAAAAGCATGATTCCACCAAGAAGCAGGCTATTCAACACTATACCAAGGACTTAAAGATTATCGATGAAGATGGAGTGGAAAAAATGCATTTTTCCACTGAGAAGGAAATAAGGATGTTGGGAGAAAGAAAACTTTCAGATCCAAAACCTGTGGATGGTGCCATAACCATGGCTTTAGTCAGATTAGCTTTCAATGAAGACTCGTCTGTTTGTTTGGCCCATTTCTGTGAAAGCGAAAATACTGTTATTTATCGAGTTCGTTTGTTGCAAAACAGATTAAATGTTGACCCCCTGAATGAAGAGAAGTGGGTGCATGGGATGGGTGCAATTCATGAGGCTCTGAACAAAAAGTGTCTGCCTCTTTGTTCCAAGCATGCAACTGATTTGTTCTTGGGAAAGATCTCTCTTCAAGACATTGATTGCACCTTGTTTCTGAATTTGGATTGAATGATACAAATATAGTGAGGTTTTTGGGAAGACTTATAAATTTTTTCCCCATATTTGATGAACATCAGCAGCAGAAGCATTGACATATTGAAACTTGATTGAGGACACTTCTAACTGTTTATTGTGCTATTGGTTACTTATCTTTCCTGTAGAGATTTTGGTGTAAGAGAATCTTGATCTGCAGAAATATAATTTTTGATGGGCAGAGAATATAACTGGATTTCAGGGTATAGCTGTTGCTACATGAAGAGCAATGACAGGATATTTTCTCTCAGCTAAATGTTTTAAAGAAACAGACTTTTAAGTTTAGATTTTGATTCAGGTAGGTTACTTTAGATTTGAACATTAGTGATACAAAACTTTACTAGTATAGGAATCGTTTCGAATCACTTTTGATTTTTTATTTTATTTTTATATTTTCTTATTTGGAATAAAATATGTTTTGTATCTTATATGTTTGTTAGTTGTTTTTAAAAAACTTAAAATAACTTTTAGATATTTTTAGTGTTTTTATAAATAGCCTAATTTATTATTATTATTTTTTTTTAAAAAAGAAAAAAACAAAAAAATGCACTAAACAAATATGTTTTTAAAACAAAACCAAAAATAAAAACTAAAAATAAAAAATAAAAGTAATCCTAAACAAGCCCTTAGCTTATGAAGAATTTTTTATTAAAGGGGTTGTTTGGTAACGGCTTTAGCAGCTTTAGTAAATCATTAAATTTGGATTTACTAAATCCCAATTGTAGGGTTTTGTAAATCCAAAATTTAGGACAAAGTTGAGAAGAAAACTAAGACGAAATATAATCTCCCAAATGTCACAAGATTGTTTAAGAACATCAATTGAGTATTTCTAACTTTTGACATTTGTTTAGTGGATCATGATATGCTCGTGTTGCTTTGCAGATTAAGCATGGTTCTGCCGAGTTAAAAAGTCAGAAATTGATGATACGTTCATCATCGTCCTACACATAATGTATGTGCCATTGCTCAGTTATTTTTCCCTGAATTTTTTTGGTAATGGCATTTATTTTGTCAATATATTTATTGATTCCATTACTTGTTCGTGATTAGGAATGGTTAAAATCCTGTTTGGATATGACTAGTTTTAAGCTTATGTTTATTTCATAAAATTGTTTTTTTTACCTAATTTTTTCTTGAATGTATTATTTTGAATTTAGCTTGAAGATTGCTAAAAAGTTTGATCCGTTTTTGGCTTGGAATAAAGTCAATGTGCAGAGCACACTTTGAATTGAATTTGAATTAGCTTGGAACTACATTGGATCAGGCTGCTCATGATCAGATAAAAAAGAAATTTAATCTATGAATGTGCATGCACCTATCATTATATATACTCTTAAATTCGAATGAATCTATGAATGCTTCCATGCATTAATATATATGAATCTATGAATGTGCATGTAGGAATGACTATGCATGTAGGTTGGACAAGATTGAAACTTATTCTATTAATTGAGATTGGATTAATTTTTGAACTTCGATTGAAGTCATTGAGCAATGCCCAACTTGAATCAAAATCAGATTGTGAGAACCAATAACCATATTTAGATTGACTTGACATCAGATTGAATGAATTTGGTCCGATCTTAAGTCAGGATTAGATCTAATCTTGAATTTTTTTCAGATTTGATTGTGATCACCTCATTAACAACCATACTTGAATACTAATATCTTCCTCATTTTACAAATAACAGAGCAGTAACAATGATAGGAATACAATCACAAAAAAACAACAACAACAACAACAATAATAATAATAATAATAATAATGATAATAATAATAAAGTTTATAAATTATCTTTATGATATCAATAATTTATTGACATTTACTTTATCATCCTAAAAAACTTTGTCCGAAGTTGATACATGACGCTTATTTACCGATGACTTAGGTTCTGTTTGGCACAGCTGCAGCTTCCCAGCTTTTCAACTATAGCCGAGCTGCCACAGGAAGCTGCTGCGGGGAAACAAACTGTCTGTTTGGTGCAGCTGTTTGAAAACAACTGCAGATCAGCTGTTTCTGGAAAAAATGTTCATTCTGTCATTCTTTGGTAAAACTGTTTAAAAGAAGACTGTAAGTGTGAAATTTTTTTAACCCCATAAGCAAAATTTATTATGTAAAAATTATTGAAACTTCATAGTGTTAAATATGTAATAAATGTAATTGTTGGGTAATTAGTTAATAATTTTTATGTAATAAATTTATGAGATTGATTAATATATTTTAAAATGTTAACTTGTTAGATGGGTGGACATATGAAACAAAAGACTTGTTATAGGAATGCTCTTATATTTGGTGACACGAATGCATTAAATCTATTGTCCATTTAGGATTTAGCATATTATTAATGAATTATTTAACTCACTATTTTTTATCAAATATCGATGAAAACTTAAAAAAAAGCCAATTAAAGGGATGTCCATTTTTTTTTCATTTGGGTGATGGGTATGTAAATGTAAATGTTGCTTAAAAAAATAGACTGCGAATTTTAGTACCCTTTTGTGCTATATATTAGAACAAAAATTCATCGTTTACATAACAAAAGATTTCAGGGAGGTATATGACTACTGTTAAGTCCAAACTCAATAATAACAGTCCAAAATTACATACATCTCAAATAACTGATAACGTAAGGAGAGAAAAAAAAATCTCTAAAACTATTACAATGATAATTAATAAGATAATTATATTATTTTTAACATTTACACGGTGTAGCTCTCGTGTCAGACTTTGCTCAAGTGATGTTCTCCAATCTCGATCAACGTCATCTGAGGAATCAATCGAACCATCTGCCTAAAGGAAGAAACTATACTGTTCGACGATGCTCCATGGGCAAGTATATAATTTCCTCCTGTAGTTGTGTGGCCGACATGACTTTAACAGTGAGGGTTGGAGGCCACAGTGACAGAGTGTTCGTCGGGATGTCCCGGAGATCGGTGAGCTCATCTTCTCCTGAATGCAACAAAAGANATGTTTTTATAAATAGCCTAATTTATTTAAAAAAAAAGAAAAAGACAAAAAAACACACTAAACAAATGCGTTTTTAAAACAAAACCAAAAATAAAAACTAAAAATAAAAAAATAAAAGTAATCCTAAACAAGCCCTTAGCTTATGAAGAACTTTTTATTAAAGGGGTTGTTTGGTAACGGCTTTAGCTGCTTTAGTAAATCATTAAATTTGGATTTACTAAATCCCAATAGTAGGGTTTTGTAAATCCAAAATTTAGGACAAAGTTGGGAAGAAAACTAAGACGAAATATAATCTCCCAAATGTCACAAGATTGTTTAAGTATTTCTAATATTTGACATTTGTTTAGTAGATCATGATATGTTCGTGTTGCTTTGCAGATTAAGCATGGTTCTGCAGAGTTAAAAAGTCAGAAATTGATGATACGTTCATCATCGTCCTACACATAATGTATGTGCCATTGCTCAGTTATTTTTTCCTTAAATTTTTTTGGTAATGGCATTTATTTTGTCAATATATTTATTGATTCCATTACTTGTTCGTGATTAGGAATGGTTACAATCCTCTTTGGATATGATTAGTTTTAAGCTTATGTTTATTTCATACAATTGTTTTTTTTTACCTATTTTTTTCTTGAATGTATTGTTTTGAATTTAGCTTGAAGATTGCTAAAAAGTTTGATCCGTTTTTGGCTTGGAATAAAGTCAATGTGCAGAGCACACTTTGAATTGAATTTGAATTAGCTTGGAACTACATTGGATCAGGCTGCTCATGATCAGATAAAAAATAAATTTAATCTATGAATGTGCATGCACCTATCATTATATATACTTTTAAATTCGAATGAATCTATGAATGCTTTCATGCATTAATATATATGAATCTATGTAGGAATGACTATGCATGTAGGTTGGACAAGATTGAAACTTATTCTATTAATTGAGACTGGATTAATTTTTGAACTTCGATTGAAGTCATTGAGCAATGCCCAACTTGAATCAAAATCAGATTGTGAGAACCAATAACCATATTTAGATTGACTTGAGATCAGATTGAATGAATTTGGTCTGAACTTAAGTCAGGATTAGATTTAATCTTGAATTTTTTTCAGATTTGATTGTGATCACCTCATTAACAACCATACTTGAATATTAATATCTTCCTCATTCTACAAATAACAGAGCAGTAACAATGATAGGAATATAATCACAACAACAACAACAACAACAACAACAACAATAATAATAATAATAATAATAATAATAATAATAATAATAATAATAATAATAAAAAAAATAAAGTTTATAAATTGTCTTTATGATATCAATAATTTATTGACATTTACTTTATCATCCTAAAAAACTTTGTCCGAATTTGATACATGACGCTTATTTACCGATGACTTAGGTTCTATTTGGCACAACTACAGCTTCTCAGCCTTTCAGTTGCAGCTGAGCTGCCTTAGGAAGTTGCTGCGGGGAAGTTGGCTGTCTGTTTGGTGCAGCTGTTTGAAAACAATTGCAGATCAACTGTTTCTGGAAAAATGTCTATTCTGTCATTCTTTGGTAAAACTGTTTAAAAGAAGGCTGTAACAGTGAAATTTTTTTAGCCCCATAAGCAAAATTTATTATGTAATAAATTATTGAAACTTCATAGTGTTAAATATGTAATAAATGTAATTATTGGATAATTAGTTAATAATTGTTATGTAATAAATTTATGGAATTAATTAATATATTTTAAAATGTTAACTTGTTAGATATGTGGATATATGAAATAAAAGACTTGTTATAGGAATGCTCTTATATTTGGTGACACGAATGTATTAAATATATTTTACATTTAGGATTTAACATATTATTAATGAATTATTTAACTTAACTATTTTTTATCAAATATCGATGAAAACTTAAAAGAAAGCCAATTAAAGGGATTTATGCCCATTTTTTTTCATTTAAGTGATGAATATGTAAACGTAAATGTTGCTTAAAAAATAGATTGCGAATTATAGTACCCATTTGTGTTATATATTATAAGAAAAATTCATCGTTTATATAACAAAACATTTCAGGGAGGTACATGACTACTGTTAGGTCCAAACTTCAATGATAACAATCCGGAATTACATATATTTCAAGTAACCGATAACATAATGATAGCAAAAAAAATCTCTAAAACTATTACAATGATAATTAACGAGATAATTATATTATTTTTAACATTTACACGGTGTAGCTCTCGTGTCAGACTTTGCTCAAGTGATGTTCTCCATTCTCGATCAACGTCATATGGGGAATCAATCGAACCGTTCGCCCAACGGAAGAAACTACAATGTTCGGCGATGCTCCATGGGCAGGTATAGAGCTGTGTGGCCGACGTGACGTTAACAGTGAGGGTTGGAGGCCACAGTGACAGAATGTTCGTAGGGAAGTCCCGGAGATCTGTGAGCTCATCTTCTCCTGAATGCAACAAAAGAGCAAAAACAATGCAGGTGTAACAAGATCTTTATTTGTAAATGCTAATTTTTATTAATACGACAAAGATATACATTGAATGAGAACATTTATAAAGTTTAGGAAATTGAGATATACCATCAATACAAGTATGAATTTTGAATTACAGAGCCTAAAAGAAACAAATTAAATAACCAAATACAGACAGATGATTTAACATGATTCAGTCATGCTGACCTACATCCAAGGGAAAGGAATCAAATGTGTTCATTACTGTAATAAAAAAAATATACATCGCTTCCAATCAACAATGTCTCATTTTCATTTCTAAGAGACGAAAGTAGGCAAAAAAAATGTGTGGCCATTTTCATACATATACAATATATTCCTTTCCTTGTTAAAAAAATAAAATGATGTCTTCCATGTAGCTGATAGAAATCAACAATTTGTATCAACACAGTTAGCCATACACCAGCAGCTTGCTTCATAACCAACTATCTTCATAATTCATATAACCGGTTCATTAAAGAGAGCAAAACAGGTTTAACCAGAAACAGAAACAACTTCACAGACCCCTGCCTTGTGATTTCAGAACAGATACATCAAATGAAGTAACAAAAAAGAATCACAAGGCCACAACAAGGAGCTACCATACGCAAACCTTTCATGCGAAGTTGAAACAATAAGCAAACCTTTCACAAGCAAACCCTTCAAATGATAGCAACTACCACAGCTCGGTAGGGATGAGAAGGTTTTTCCAGCAGAATATTTGCATACAAACCACTCAGTTCATATGAATTACCATATCTAACACCTAAACTTAAGAATGTAGCTGCTGCATAGATATAACTATCAAACAATGTCAATGATATCAAGCTAGATAAACCCAAAGAAGAAAAACAAATGAAGCAGTTCCCTTAACTCATTAAAATTCTCTGCTAATAAAGTTATCACACTTACCTATCATATAAATCAAGTACCCTAACTCACGTTTAATAGTCTTTCACCTACCAGGTAGAGCAAATAATAGAGAACTTCCCCACCCTTGCATTCATAGACTTCCCCAATGATAGATGTTGCAGCAACAACAACTCCATCCAAATGAGGCAAATCCACGCCCATCTGGAATAAGCAAGAAAAAACTGCAGAACTCCTCAAATGATGCAAATGAACCAACTACAATTTCTGGTTGCTGTAAATGTATTCATAGAATTCCCCAATATAAAACTTCACACCAGGGAATTGCAGCCAGGACAAACCACTGAACTCCAATGTATTTATATATCTACAAGCACAAAACAGGCTCAAGGGTAGAAGACAGAGAAGATGAGTGTAATGCTATGTACCCAAGATAAAACTTCACACCAGGGAATTCCAGCCAGGACAAACCACTGAACACCATGCATAATGAAGTAATTATCTCTTGAATGCCTTACACAGTCACGACCCCATTTGAGGCCACATGAATTCAGAGCAAAGTATTTGCATCATTATATTATAGCAATAACCCAGACATAACCACCATTATTTTTTTCACACACAGCCATAGAAGGTACACAATCACCCCCCAACTAATACATTAGTAATCTGTTCTCGAAGAATCGTCATTTCATTTGCACCTTCTCCATCCTTCGTACAAATTGTGGTATGATCAGTCACCTCGTGGCAAGAAATGACCAATGTGGTATTCATATGCTTCAATAGGGGGTTCCTGTTGATTTTCTTCAGCACTGTGAAAATCAACATCAATTTAGGAAGGATGACATCGAATAAAATTGTGGAGTGTCATCGTTGCTATAACAATTTGGACTTATTTTGGAAATGAATAAGATGACATATCGGGCAGTATCACCCACTTTTTCTTTTAAACCCCAAAAGTTCTCTCGATAACCCCTCCTAAGGGTGAATGTCTTTTGTTAAACATCTTCTTTCAGCCCAGCATAACTTTACTGGCTCGTTCAAAATCTGGTATGTGATATCTGGTGTCAGGATATGATTTAAGATAACATCGTTGCAATGAATACCCAACGTCGACCAAATAATACTTTCCTGGATTTTTTTTTCTTTTTAAGTTCAACATGTACAAAAGGAAAATTTATGAACTCATGATGCAACATACCGTGCAGAGGGTGCGGAAAGTTGTATTGGGGATTCCACATTGCATTCTTGAAAATTCGACAGTCCTACACACTACCAATGTAAAACACATGTTGAAATCGCAGACCGCCGTAACATTTTGCGTTGGGACTCCGCAGCGACCGATAAATGCAACTTTATCATCGTTTGGTATTCGTGCATCAATGTGCGTTCCATCTATTGCACTGATGCAGTCCTGAAAAGATCCTTGTGATTATGTTTTCTTAATTAACTAAATCAAACTATCAATAGTACTTTCTTAATCTCAACATTAAAGAATGACATATAACACGTATCACGTTCAATTTCTGATGGAGTTCATGCGAAAGTTGGATCCGATGGTTTTATGACCTGTGTGGCAAGTTTCACAAAAGCATTCAAACCTATGATGAAATATCTACTTATCGTCTCCGATGAGTGTTGGAACCGTTCCATTGCACCACAAATTGACTCATTTTGTGACAATATATATACAAAGTCATCGCTAACACTTCTTGTCCTAGATGAACCATGTAGACCATGAGATGTACTGAGTTCAACAAGTAGATCGGTGAGGACCTCCTGTGTCATCCTAAACATGTTCCTAAATCTGGTCGGATGACCAGTAAGCAATTCTCCAACCCATCTATCTCCGACATAATTTAATGTATAACAAGACGAGCGATCATGTAATTGTTGTAGTAATAAAAAACCAATTGGATTGCAGCATTTCTCCTCCTTTGTCATTCTTGTTCCCGGTCCATGCTGGTAAATAATTTGCAAAAAATAACATAACATAATCACTAATTCGTGAATCCACATAACATAACGTTGCAACTAGAATTGAAAAGGTAATAGCGAGGGACTTCAAATATAAAGCAAGCACGAAATGATAAAGTACAATAATGTTGTTCAATGTTCCAATGAAATACTAAATTAATAAAATGTCTCTCAACAAATATCAAATGAAAGCGATGATGTCTCAATTTTCCCTATGGGCATAAAAATGACGTAGATACACAACACGTCAGTCTTTCGCAACAGCTCTGAAAAAATCTCTGTGGATCGAATCTTGCAGGAGCTCCACAACAAAAAAATACAGATCAAAATCATCAGCAATTTCCGGGCTTTTTTCCAAAATTTCCACCACCTCGATAATTGAGGCTCTCTGAACCTTATGGGGGGCATCGTTCCAAGAATCTATCAGGTATGATATCTGGTTTTTGATTGAGGTGCCTCTACTCTTTCTCTTACTCTCCACACCAGATCTCTTAGATCGGTTCGTTAACTGGATTTCAGGGAGGTCCTGGGTGTGGAATGGGGGTGAATCAGTTGACATGCTAACTGCTGCATTGTCATGAGTAACACCAAACCCTGTCTCACTTAGAGTACATGCATATTTCCCTGTTGTGACGACACCTCCGAACATACGGTCGAACTTCTCCTCGAACTCGGGCTCAAGTCCTGCAAGCTTGAACTTTTTTGCTCCCGACACCACCTGAAAATAAAACATCCAAACCTTTGGTTAGTTGGCAAAAAAAAAAAAAATGGTAAGGTGCAAATTAGAATTGTTTAATGTTTTCTTACCGCAAGTCTTTCTGTCAACCATTCTTCTGGGGCTTCAATTGTTTTTTTTATCGTGTCCCAACACAAACCCTTTAATTTCTTCCAAATTTTCCAGTTCTTCTTGAGCTGATCCCATTTATTTTTCATTTACAGTCTGTCATATTCTCTACCAGTATTTTTCTTGAAATTCTTGATAATATTTTGCCACCCTTCCTTATTAAAATAGATGGTGGGTCTATTCTTAAGTTCAATTTTCTTCAGGCATATGTTGCAAAATATTATTTTTTGTTTCTTTCTCCCATAGTGCCGGTGTACCGAACTCTTTAGACTTACTAGCCATTATATTACTACGATAAAGTGAAGGCATGAGAAATAACATTGACACGATTTCTCGAAGAGGTACGGGCATGATAAAAAGCATACATTTTCAATTTGGTCCTTAACCAAAAGAGAATCTAATAAGTCATACAGTGATGTAATTACAGCCCATATATGTCTACCATGAATGCCATGAAAGTTAACTATTACTCATCGCAACGTATGATATCATGAATGATTTGGCAATTGAAGAAAAGCATCTCAGCTTTCCTACCTACTTGATCTACTAAACAACAAAGTAATGCATACTAAAACTTTACATATTTTCGAAATTATTGAAAGGCAGAACAATGAATGTATAGGTGTGATAGAGAAATACCAAGTGCAACAATAGATAAACTTTAAAGAAGCATTACATAGAAACATTTCAAGATAGCTAAACAATAGCTAAACTTTAGAGAAATGCAGTTCTCCACATTTTCACATAAAATTTTTTGTGGCAATTACAAATAGGAATGCCGTTTAAATGTTAACAACTCCCCAAAGGTTTTTGAATTCAACTTGAATGTTCATATTGCTTCTTCCTCACTACGCCATTTCACATTAGAACCCTAAAACTGAAACACATGTCTGAAAGAGTGAAATGAAGGCATCAAATAATTTGTTTTTTAATAAAATCCACTGCCAAATACAAGAGCAACAAGAATAATTGTAGAGAAGAAGATGGAATAGATCATAATTTGATTTTGGAGGAATGATTTGGGAATGAGGACCATTGATATATATTCTGTTCAAAGCATAGCCCGTAGCATATTCATGCCATTCTATTTGTTTTTCAACCATATCACGAAATGGCTCCCTAGCACTTACCATAACATTAGTACCACCCCTGCCGATTTTTGCACCTGCAAAAACAAAAAAAAGCACCTCCAGAAATCGGTTTCATACAACATATTACTGGTAAGAAATGCAAAGTAATTAACTTTTTCGAAACATTTTTCGTAATTCAAAAAACAAAATAAAATTTCCTTCAAATGTGGAGCCACTATGAGCAAAAAAACTGATCCTTCATGTAAATCGGATGCACATACTTCGTAACCCCCCAAAATATACCACGAAAAACTTCTTTCATGCTACCAAATATTACAGATCCAAAACAATATACGAAGCTGGCAATGGGAGGAAGAAGAAAGGGAGGAGTAGAGATGCATGGGGGACTCGGGAGAAAAAGTTAGTAGATCAAAGATCCATATACTTGGATTGATTCGTATGGTTTTCGATCGAGGAGATGGGGAGAAGAGGAACAAGCTTTTCTTTTTCGCACGAGGGGAAGACATGGACGAGGCTTTACGCTAGCTAGGGCAACATATCACAGAAGTGTCGCGAGGGTAAATGTAAGAAATTTTCGGGGCAAACGCAGGGCTGCGGGGTTGATCCCGCGGCCGACTTTGCCCTAACTTCCTATCACCGCCCCCGCAAAGTTACGAAACAAACAAAAAATGTTTTTTTTGTTGTGGCAGTTTGGGGCCGCGCCGCGCAAAAACCGAGGCCCGAACAGAGCCTTAGTGGTTGAAGGAGTAGTTTCACAATATGAGATAGTGGGTTTGAATCACGCATATTGTTCTTTGGGCTTTCCTTTACCAAAAAAAAAAAAATTTTGACACATGATTATTTATGGATAGCATGTTACCAACATTTTAAAAGAACTGGAGAATGAACCCTCCTCCAAGGGTCTTGGTTGGGTTGTTGTACCCTAAGTATGAATAGTTGTTTCTCATCTCGAATTCATTATCTATGGAGCATAATGGAGGCAACTTAATCATTGCNTAAAAAAAAAAATGTTAACACATGATTATTTATGGATAGCATGTTACCAACATTTTAAAAGAACTGGAGAATGAAGCCTCCTCCAAGGGTCTTGGTTGGGTTGTTGTACCGTAAGTATGAATAGTTGTTTCTCATCTCGAATTCATTATCTATGGAGCATAATGGAGGCAACTTAATCATTGCTGCAGATCCGCTCTAAGGTTAAAATATAAATTTGCTGCCCCGGTAAATCTCTTTTCCTCCAAATCTATCTCCCCCTTCCTTTTTCCAGTTTTCTTTACCATTAATAAATGTCAAGAAAAGTGAATATAACTAGCTTTTTTTTGCACTAATATCGTTAACCTGACTTTTAGTTATTGAGAGGACACTTGGGCAGATTATAATTTTTTTGGAAGATTTACATATGTACTACTCAATTCCTATGTATTTACATATCTAACACCAAAACTTCAATAATTAAGTACATGGCATCTTACCTATGCATGAAAAGGTGTATTTCACCTTTTAAAAGTTAAAATAGCGGTGCCTTTGATGTTATTTAAAAGATTCTGGTGGTTTAAATGTAAAAAAATAAAATAAAATTTAGGTGTTAGATATGTAAATTCATCAGAATTGAGTCGAATGTATGTAATTGCCCCTTTTTTTCGTTATATTTGGTTACATTGAAGTACATGCGATGATTGGTATACTATATTTTCTTTGGCCCAGTTCAAGTTGTCAGAATAAATGCTTTTTCTATCTTCTTCTTTGCAAATATATATTTTTTACTTAGTGATGGGTCTATCACGTACAAATGCTATGATTTGAGTGATACGATAGCTATCAAACATCTTTTTATTTAGACATTTACACCAAGATTCTGCTGAAACTTGATGTGTTTGGCACTATCTCACTATTCTATTATGCCCCAAGCAGAGAGAAAAGGAAGACCATACTTGTCGGTCATGGAACTGTATTTCTTGAGTCCTCCCTGCATAATTCCAGATTTATTGTAATAAAAAATAATATAACAGCATATGTGGTTGAAAAAGTAGGAAACCTCCGTTTTCCCAACATTTTGATAATCTGAATATATGTTGATACTTGAAATTTTTCCAACCACAAGAGTGGTGTATTTGGCTCATATTATTCTTACAATGCCGCTAGTATTGTCACTGTACATTTTTCAAAGTCTCATATATTATGCGAACTCATAATTTATTTATTATGTGAATATTTTTTATTAATTCAAATAAATTACATTTGGAAAATTAATTTCATTGTAAAATGGATTATATTTTTTTTTTTGTGAAATATTATATAAGCCGAAGTAATATCTTCATAGGGGTGAAGCATTCTTATACAATATGTTAATTATCATTCGTTTGCAATGCCTTATGATGAATGATAGAGGGGCTGTTGGTTAACATTTATATAGATTGTTTGACTCCTGGATTACATGCTCAGGGTTTAGGGGTTTGGAGGAGACTTCTTAAGAATATGATTGAATTGAAGGGTGAGAGCGTGGCCTTTGTCACACTGACCATATGAACCTTTTATGTTAGAACTTGCACTCGATCCAACAACCATGGTGGGACTACTTAATGCCGTTTGACTAGGCTTAGTTGATTCCCAACCAAGCTTAGCTAATAATGTTTTACAGTCATTTTAGATTGATTTTTAGACTCTTTGGTCATTCATGCCGACTTAGCTAGCCAATCTCCACATCCTAGGGATACCCTAGACCATAGTAGATCCATTACATAATTTTGAACATGCATATTAACCCTAGTGAAACATTGACCAAATTTTAAACTTTGCATTTGGTCCCAAAACTTAGTTCATTCAGTTGATTCCAAATTGACCCTAGGTTAGATAAAGCATTTGTCGTCTGAAATTGGCTGAGGTTTGACTAAAGTCAAAATTTAGCTCAAACTCCTTGGGCCAACCTTAGCTTAAGATTTACACCACCTTACAGATCTAATGGATCCATTTCAAGTCAATTTTATCTATTTGGCAAAAATTATGCCAAATGGCCTTTTGAGATCACTAAAATTTTTTGTTTTTTGTTTTTTTTTTTGCTTTGTTTATGTTATGATTCAAAATATGATTGTTTTTAAAAACACCCTAAACATCTAAAACTTGTTTTGAGTATTTTTAAAAATATATTAATTTGTTTTTTAGAAATAAAAAATTATAAAAATATAAAAATATAAAAAAACACATGAAATAAATGTCTTTAAAAATAAAATAAAATAAATAAAAAAACAAAAATAAAAGATAAATTTGATCTAAACAAGCCCAAAATCTTACCTGAGATTGATCTAGTCACACTTTAAATCCTAAAGCGTCCTCAACAACCTTGAAGTGACTCGAGCCACTCCAAATTTTGACTTTAACTAGGTCAATTGAGTGACTCAATCTAGTTTAAGATCAATTTAAATTTGTTCACATTTCACTATCCTAAGTGATGCTACCCCTTATTATCGGAATAGGGTGATGTTGAGTTTGCTTGATTTCCAATTCAACCTTCTTTTACTTTTGTGTCAACTGTTTTGGTTAGTTTTAAACTCTCTAAGGATGATTTCAATTAGTTTTCTCCAGAATACTTCATTACTAATTTGAGGTTGGAGACTTGGAGGCACATTATATTACTTATAACTTCTGAATGCAAATATTGAGTCCACTCTATAGTTGCCCGCTATCCCCTCTATCCTCATTTGTATTTCCGATTACCCAACCTCTCTCAACAGACCTTAAACAATAAGGAATTGTGAGTGCAGCTCTAGAAAGTTTTATGAGCTAAATGCTAGCTAAAATATGTAATATATTTTATTTTGTTAAATAAATACTAACTAAAGTAGCTCAAAAATTTTTCTTGAGTCACGCTCATAGAAAAATTCTAATCACTGCCACTTGAGGAAACACCCAAAAAAAAAGTTGCAACTATGTAGCCATATTATCTTGCCAATAAAATTCTTCCAACTAAGCCTTGCACGCTCGCTCTTGTAGTTGAAAGAACACTTGCTATCACACCTATTTGTGATGGGATTATGGAGCACACAACCTTGGTATTTGGACCTACTGTAATGAATTTACGTACCGGGTTTCTGCTACTATTGGAATTTGAGAGAATTAAGAGACTAGCGTGTCAAATAAATTCAAGTCTTACATAAGGGCTCGTGGCATAATCACCAATAAACATCTTATGGCATCTATTTGGTTTACAGGCCATGTTGTAATTATTCTTGTGTGCTAAAAATTCTATCTTTTGCAGAACCATGGTCACAACATTCGAATTAATGGTCACAACATTTGAATTAAAAAGAATAAGCTTTCCTTTTATGATTAGGGAGGCTTTTGCTTTATGATTTAACTACTAATAAAATTTGAGTACTGGCTATTGTTGCATTATTTGTGTTGTCAAGCTTTGATTATGGAATCTTATTTTGTTATGTCATTCAAAGAATGTATCATGCACTTGAATTTTAAATTTTTAGTTAAACTATTTATTTAGGGTGCGTTTGTTTCAGTGTTTAGAATTGAGAAATGAGAGACTGCTCAAAGCGAATTGCAGTGTATCGGTGTTTGACTCGTTGGTTCCTCGGATCGCGTCCCTAACCGCGGTGGGCAAAATTCATTTATTCTTGACTGCGGGCAGGGGTCTGCGTCTCGCGGTTTGCTTTTATTTTCCTTCGTTACCCCCATGTGTAACAGCCCGTTCCCTAGAGCTCTTTGCACCCCTCGGTTTCGCAAGAATGCCAACCGGCCTCTCCATTCTCTGTTAGCGAGAGATCCCCCTATTTACCGAAGGTAACACTTTATCTTATGTATTTTTTTAATTTTTCTCTTGTTCTTTTTTCTTCTTCAAGTGGTTGTTCCTCTTCTTTTTGTTGCCTTCACACAGTGTTTTACATCCTATAATAGTCGGGATGGATCATATGTCATTTACCTGTGTTTCTCTCATTTCTTTGTGAAGACTTGCATACTATCCAATTAACCTTATAAATGCACGGTGGTTTATTTTTTGGGCTTTCAAAATCAAGCATGCAAGTTTGTTATATGATTTTCATCTTCATGCCTGTCGAAGTTGCATTAACTATGGAATTCTCATTAATAATTCTTTCTGAAGTTCATTTGAAATGTTGATGTAATAAATATGTTTGGAAATATGGGATAATTTGCTGAACTCTTTCATTTGGCTGGATGTTATAAATTAACATTGTTTTAGCTATAACTTCCAATTTTTGATTTTCACTGCTGTTTGGATTTCTCAACAGATTCATTGTATGTTTGGAATTTGTTGTTATGTGGGATGAAGTTTTCTATTTTGAAGAAAATTGAAATTGATAAATTTGTTAGATCATTAATTTCTTATGCTTCTTTAGAGGTGACAGAAGTTAAATTAGTATTATTATTTTGTTTAGGGGAGAGTATTTATTAAAATTCAGATAAAGATGATAAATACCATTGGTTAAAGGAAGGCCGTGTACCAAAATATTTTTACTATAAGCTTGTTATCCATGCTTGTGGCTTGTTCATCTTAATGTTATATTTTTCCAAGTATTTGGTTTTGTCTTTTTTCAAAGCATGCCCTGACCAAATATTCATTTGTTTTGCTTTATTTAATTTGTGATTAGAATAGTGCTATCAACAATGACACTGAAATACATGCATAGTTGTTGCAACATGTAGATAGGGATGTACATATTTGTATATTGTTGAATTCTGATTTGTCCGTGAATCACTACTAGGGAATAGAGTGTAAGTAGAGAGAGAAAGAAGAGTGAACGGTAATGAATAATAATCCTTGTTCTGATATATTTTGAAAAGCTTTAAGGGTGAATAATAATCCTTGTTCTTTGTTATTGATTCCTAACTACTTTTAAATAAAGCATGCTTACAGTGAAGGTTCTCATCATAAAATGATCCTTACTGTAATTTTGATTACTTTGTTGAGATCAGACCATTTTTTAAGGTTTGAACCTCATCCATTGAATTCACTAATTCAATTATTTCCTCTTCCTTGTTTCAATAATATCAAATTCATTCATTGTTATGAGGTTGATTCAGTAGCTTTTATGCAATCAAATGTTATAATGTAGTTGAATGGCATGTATGTCAATCTTTCTTTTTGTGATGGATGGTCGAGGCACTTGTTTTATCGTCTTTTGTAAGTCTGACTATATACTTTATTTGTAAATCTGCCACCCAATTTCTCCTGCTCTTTGAAAATCGTGCAACTTTTATCCTACTTCAATACTGGATGCTCTTTTATTTATCATATAATATTTGAGATCGTATATCAACCTGCTATATACAATAACAAATGTGCAACACAAGACACAATGTAGCATCCGTTATTAGGGAGAAAGAAATAAAAATGATTTTTTGTGACCTTTGCTTGGAAGAGATTGAATTAGGAAATAAACCAACTCATTTCAATGAATAAAGTTGACAGAACATTACAAAAAATTTTTAAGAAAGAACTGGAGGATTGTATGACAGAACTCAATTAAAGAACAAACGTGATCAATTAAAAAAAGATTAGAAAATTGGAAATAGCTAAATAGAGGATCTACTGGACTTGATTGAGATTCAAATAATAACACCATAAATGCGTCAACAGATTAGTGGAAAGAGAAGTTAGAGGTGAAATGAATTTTAAATCACTTGTAATTCTATATTAGTTATACGTAAAATTAGTAAACATGACTTTTTTCTTTTGATTGTATGAATAACAAATTATGTTAAATGCTAAGAAATTTATGTTTGGTGGAATCGAACTCGAGATAGAGGAGAAACTTGATCTCCTGTTTAGTGGCATTGTTGCGACTGATGGACATGCCTGCACTTTTCAAGATTCACAAGAACATAAAGAGAGCCCAAGTGAACCCACTAAAAGATCATCACATGACATAAATGAACGCAGTAAATCAAATCATGCTAGGACTCTACTTTCTTTAAAAGGAAGGGAATGTTACAATAAAAATTGGCTCCGCCTATCTAAGGAGTGAAATATCAGAATTAGTTATAACATGCACAAATTTAGCTTTTGAGACCAATACCACAAAACCTTCTTTATCTATTCTTGATGTGATAAAGATTTTAGAACAAATTGCAAAAGTTTATGCAGATATGCAATTATATCTATACTCCATGAAGCTACTTGAAAATCATATTTATGTTCATTGCTTGCGCTTTTTCTACAAAATTTGTGATAATTGATTCATATTAGTTCTATGTTTTTTAAGTGGACTTCACTTATGATGTTTTGAATTTGTAGAACAACTACTTTTGATGTTAATGTTTTGACAAAACTCATTATTTTGATGCTCATCTTTTGTTATTTTATGGTAGAACAATTACTTTTTTTCTTAGCATTTGTGAATCGTCATCCTATTTGATACAATGAAAACTTATTCTACTTGTGTAGTTTTGTGTTGTGATGCTTTTACTTGTGATAGATTGTGCTATGATGTTTGTTCTTGTCATATATTGTGTTGTGATGATGTGTTGTTGATATATTACATTGCAATGTTGGTATTTGTGCCATTATAATCTCAAATGATATTGATATTTTGATGTTTACACTTGTGATATCATGTGATACAGTATCATTTCTAAGTTTTTACAACAATGAATCCTACATATAGGGAACACCGAGAGCGTTGCAAAAAACTCATTATACTGGTTGTGTGTGCGCTAAATGAATATTACGATTCATACATATCTCGTACTCCATGTATGACCTTGACCTTTACGGGGGATAAATGGATAAGTGAACTGCTTGGGGGTCATCCAATGAGATTTCATAATATGTTTCACATGAGTAAAATAAATCTTTACCGATCTTTTGAGTGAATTGTACGCTAATTATGGTCTTAGTGGCTGTTCTAGAACGACTTCACGGGAGGTATTAGCTACAACACTGTATATTTTGTCACATAATTAGTCTGTAAGGGTAGCTTGTGAGAGATTTCAACACTCGTATGAAATTATCAGTAGATATTTTTCAATTGACTTGAATGTTTTGGTACGCATGTCTTTTGAAATTATTAGACATGAAGATCAAACTTTTTTAAATATTCCTGGAGAAATATCATGCGATCATCGATATATGTCATACTTCAAGATATCTTGCAATCATTCTTATTTTCTGTAAATATATAGAAATTTTAAAATATAAACTAAATTAAATGTGATTCGGGACTGTGTTGGTGCTATTGACGGGATACATGTTAACGCATGCGTGTTAAATGCTGATAAGATTGCGTGCATTGGGCGATGTGGTTCACCTACACAAAATATAATTGCAGCATGCGACTCTAACTTGTTTTACCTTCGTCATAGCTGGTTGGGAGGACATTGCTCACGATAATTGAATCTTCAAATTTGCAACTGATCCCGTGTGCATAAATTTCTGTTGCCGCCTCATAGTTGGTTGACATTGTAGCAAGCATTTTATTAATTTTTATCAAAATAATGGCTGTCAACTCTATCGGGAAATATTATTTAGTGGATGTCAGATATCCATTATAATGATGCTTTCTTAAGTCATTTTCGAATACAAAATATCACATCCCAAACTTTAATAGGGGGGAGTCAAATTGTACGAGGAAGAAAATAAATGTTTTAAAAAATGATTATTCTACGAGATGTCATTGAGAGGTCTTTTAGTATGTAATTATTTAAATATGTAATTACGGGTGTCATTGAGAGATCTTTTAGTGTTTGAAAAAAAAAAGATTATTCTACGAGATATGCCAACATATTCTTTCGATAAACATGTTAAAATTGTCGCTACAACAATGACGCTCTATTATTACATATGATGTCATCATTCGCATTTTGTTGTTGATTTAGTAAGTGTAGATGAGAGCGAATTGGTGCCTCCAGAAGCTTATGAATATCGAATGGGGCAAACGATGGTGGATAATGATGATATTGTAAGTCCTTGTGTAGTGATGGAGAATGTGCTAATGAGATGATCAAGTTACGATAACTAATCACCGATGCTTAAGATAGCGGTTGATGTATTGTAATTGATATATGATTAATTGTACAAGCGAGTATTAAGACATCTTATATTTTTTATTATGAATATTTCTTTACTTCTAATTTTTGAGTATGTTAAAGAAGGGCATCCAAGGGTTCGAATGCATATACTTTTTTCATTTTCATCAAGAGATGCTCTACATTGCCAAATTTTAATCTCTCAAACTGAGGATTATAGAATCAAGAGCTTTTTGACTCATTTTAAGTTACATTTGTGCCATTTAGGAAACACTTACCTTTCATATCCTTCAATAATGAAAATGCTCTCATCTTTTTTTCTTTTAATTATTAGCATAACCATCATCTCTGTCAAACTTCTCAAACATGTTTTCTCCTTTGTCTACATAGGCTCTAATACCTATTTATTGAAGTATAGCAGCCCAAAACACTCGTTTTAGGGGCATCAAAGAGAGCAAAATGAGCAACAAAAGAAAACCAAGATATTTAAATTCATAAGAATTATGTGGTGTGTATGTAAATGCCCCTTATTTTTATAAATAGACGTGCCTGTTTATCTCAGCTCAATACTATGAAACTTCTGATTAAATGATTATTTTCTTTTTCAGTTATTTTCAACTTTCATTTTTCCTACCAATAACCTCAAGATGGCTGTATAGCGTGTAGAACTCTTTGAGTTTTTCAGCTTACTTTGGATTCAATCTTCTACATGCTTGCCTTTCAACTTCTTCATACATATCTGTATGTTTGACTTATATTTTCAAGAGAAGAAATTTACATACGTGCCAAACAAGTCTTATGGATTTACATATTGGACACCTAAAGTTTGATATTTACATTAGTAGCACCTTAGTGCTATAAAATTTTGCATAAAACGATTCATTTCACTTTAAAAAAAGTTAGAAAAAGGGT
This sequence comes from Phalaenopsis hybrid cultivar, assembly GCA_002079205.1. Classification (NCBI taxonomy): domain Eukaryota; kingdom Viridiplantae; phylum Streptophyta; class Magnoliopsida; order Asparagales; family Orchidaceae; genus Phalaenopsis; species Phalaenopsis hybrid cultivar. The sequence continues at coordinate 782,173 of JXCR01089981.1, forward strand.
ACTTTTTAGTGATATGAATGTTAATATTAAAGTTTTGGTGTTAGATATGTAAATACATAAGAATTGTGTGGTATGCATGTAGATGCACCTATGCTCAATTCTCAAAAGTCTGTAAACATTTTTTATGTAGATGGTAGGTGTAATCAACATAATTAGACTTTGTTATATGAAGTTTGAAATTTTTAGTGAGCTATTCTAGAATGAACTGAATACAGCTTTGGCATGAGCATCCTGCCTTGTTGGCTAGGTGTTAGGAATGTTGATATTAAAGTTTGAGTGTTAGATATGTAAATATGAAAGAATTGTGGTAAGCATGTAAATGCCCAAATTTTTATTGCAATAACAGCTACTTACTGAAAAGTGAGCTATTAGCTTATGAATCAAAATTATATGTGATGAGATTCATTTATAGCTTTTCAATTTTGTTTTTGTGCTGGCTCAAAACTATTTTTCGGACCTATTTATTTATTCTCTCATTATTTATGTGCTCTTCATTAATTTACAGGATTATGTTATAGAAAATGAGCTCAAGTTATTCGACAAGTTTCAAGAGGCCGAAACATTGACACATCTTTTATGATTGTAAAATATCATGCATTATTTTCACGACTTAGAAATGCATTAATGCTGACAGAAAATTCTAGATGTCTGAAAAATTGATCGAACAAGCATTGCAAATTTTTTCAATGGGTGGACGAACCATGCGATGTAATATTGGAGCAATGTGACGAAGGAAATGCATCTGAAGATATTGTGAAGAAAAATATTGAAGACTAGAAATTTGTTATGAAGATATTGCAATTATTTGATTTTGTGATTATAGCATTTCTGTTATTGTTGTTAGTGTTATATTTGTTTTGATGGTGCTAATATTATTTGGATTATAAACTGTACTAACGTTGGATTTATTGACTTTTGGTGCAGATTATGTTGAAGATTTAATGCTTAACTCACGTTTGTGTGACTTTTTCTTTTTAGGTTTATAAAATTTGATTTCTATGCTCCTTTTTTCAACTAAAGCTGTCTCATTGCTTGAAAATGTGTACTTCAATTTTCAAAGGTAAAATGGTGGTATTTTTTATGTGATCTGAAAGATTTGTTTGTTATAAATGTTACAAATAAAATTTAGGTGCCAAGTAAACACAAAAGAATTGGGTGGTATGCATGCAGATGTACCTAAATAAAAACTCAATTGATATAGTCTCACATCAAAGCAAGTTGCGAATTCTAAGTGCCTCTCACTCGGTTTTAGGGTTGTTAATGAGCCGACTTCAAACCATGGTAAGCTCATAATTAGCTCATATCAATCTCAAGCTTGCTCAAAATTGGTTCATGACTCGATCCTTTCTATATTGGGCTAACTCAGATTGATGTACACTTAATTTTGAGCAGGCTTCTGTTGTGATTAAGGTGGCTTGAAATAGAATACTTTTAAAATTTTTTTTTTGCTCGAAAATGATTTGTGCGGGCTCATTTTGGGATCGGGTTAGCTTGATGCAAATTTAATTATATTTTAAATCTGATTTTTAGTGCTTATTATAGAAATTCAATTAAGACATTTTCTTATGTTTGAACAACCAAACTTCAATAACTCCAAATTCACCATGAATAGCCGAGAAGACTAAAATGTAACACCCATGACGGTAAAGCCGCAACGTTGGATGTTATCAAACCCTAATAAAAACTTGGGGCAAGGCACAAATTAATCAGATCATGGCACTGATCAGTACAAGCCACAAAACAATCACAAATCGATTAGGGCGAGACATAAACTGACCGGGATATAGAACCAAGATTAGGAGTGTGCAAAAAGGACTAACATACAACGTAAGACAAAAAATAATGGAAATATTTTTAGTTAATTAGAACATGCATAAATAAAATTTAAAGGCAAACATTTGAAATTTTGGCTACGACAAACAACACAGTCCATGGCTTTTTGAAGTCCAAACCAAACGGTAACTGGCTAGCGCTAGTTGAGCATTGCAAAGCCCATGCAAGAAAAATGGAGAGCAGGGAATTAAAATAATAATAAAAAAAAACCAAAAAACAAAAAACAAAGAAAAGTTGATCTCAAATATGGTCACTAGGTTAGAGATTATTACGTTCGAGCGGCGGCCGTGATACAGCGGAGGTCAGTGTCGACGTAATAATTTTTTTTCCTAGGTTAGTGACCACATGCCACTGAAGCTAGGAAATCATGAAACAAGCCAACAAACATTTATTCTTTGTACAGTTAAAAGAAACCATAAATCTAAATATAAGAATATCATAAAAATGTTTATATAGCTTATTAATTTGAGATTTGGAGTAGAATTATCATGTAAGCAATCAAATTACTAATTTACTGCTTTGAAAGAATCAAACCCAAGGCACTAGCAAGGAGGGGAAAACAATGATTGAGAACGTTAGGAGACTCAGGATGAAGACTCAAAGAGAGATCAAGAGAAGACGACATAACAACACCCCTCATATACGGTGCAATAACACCTCCCAAGACAGTGCAACAATGCATCCCGAAGACCGTGACTTTATTCAGACTCCTAAAGATACCTCTTTGTAGCTTTTGACTTGGCCCCCGTAACTTACAGACGTCATCACAGCTCATCACTATAACATACATGACCAAATAAGACCGACGTAGTTCACAACTCGTGCAACTCTCGATTCTGGTACTTGTGGCATATAGGCATTATCCCAACTCACTACTATGAACTATGTGACACAGCTCATGTTACTCCAGTCAAGGCCTTTATGGCCTGCTGGTGTTATCACAAGTAAGCACTACGACCTTTGTGACCAACTGCGACCTACGTTGCTTACCGCTCACAGCTTCTGTAGCTTTCTACTACGTATTTTGTGGCCAACCGACTTCCTAAGACAACCATCTATGACCCACACAACCATCTACTGCCATAACTTTCAACCACGACCTTTACGCAAGCTGGCGCCACATCCACCGTCAATAATATTTACGACGAACTACTAACTCCATAACAATTGACTATAGACCTTTCAACCTACTATCACTGATAACTACATTCCAAACATCCAAACTACACTATTGTCGATGAACCATTGTTGTACATTTATAACTATCGTCTTTGTAACTTCACATTCCCCCATTTAGGAGAAGAGTTGACTAGTGTACTTACAATTCATAGTAAATTATTTCAATTAGGTTATGCCCCATGGTTTTTCCTCTTTTATAGGGTTATTCACATTAAGAAAATGAGATGTCTTCTCTCACTTAATTCTTTTGACTACGTGAATGTGTGTTGGGTTTCTATTCAACGCTAACATATTCACATAAAAAAAATGAGATGTCTTCTCTCACTTAATTCTTTTGACTACGTGAATGTGTGTTGGGTTTCTATTCAACGCTAACATGTTAATTCATTACTTTTTCGTCGTGGACTTTTCGACACACATTGGTAATAATAATAATAATAATAATAATAATATAATAATAATAATAATTGATATACCATCAACAAAATTCCATTATCCAACTTAAATCTCGAGGCATCGCAAGGATCCCGAGGTAATTTTTAAGTAAAAAATGTTTAAACTTCAATTAAGAGTTACACAAAGCTTTATCTTCAACAAATTTATAGTCAAACTGATCGGCTCAGCGAAACATACCCTAAAATTGTTCCAATCTAAGTAAATCAAGCTAAGATCAAGCCATCAAACCACATTCGGAAGCTTTCCTAACATATTTAAAAGATCAAATAGATGTCGTATCTGGTAAGCTTATGGTCAAATCAATTTTCTTGGCAAGTTGAATCTAACGAGTCCAAAATCGCTCAATTCTAACATTGTTAAGGCGCTTATTTATCCATCAAATGTCGTTTGATCAAGAAAATGTCTTCGAGACGTCCGATCAAAGTGATTCATAATTTATTTGCACCTGAGACTTTATAAATTGAGCCCCACCCCTTTCAACAGGGGAAGAGAGTTGAAGCTTGGAGAAGGTGCTAGTTTCATCTTACTTCTGCAATTATTGATCACCACAAACCATCGTCGATCACCACTCGCCAGCCGTCATCGATCACCATTAGCCGCCACGCTCTCCTTGCGACGAATCACCATGCGAAGCAACAACCGGCATTGTGGAATCACGAAGAAACTTGCGAAGAGACGCATTATCCTGAACATTGGGCTGACCCAAAGATAGTGCAAAAATGTGCTCTGAAGACAGTGTAACAACACACTTCGAAGAAGTTGCAACGCATCTCAAAGATGGGGTAATAACGCACGCCGCATATGCAGCTCCTGACTATGGCCCCCACGACCTGCAAGCATCATTACAACTCACCATCATGGCTTAGTTGACTAACTACGACCTATAGGGTCCACAACTCGTGCAACTCTCGACTCTAGTCACACAACCTACAAACATTGTTAGTACTCACCACTACTTAAATGACCAACTATGCCCTACGTAATCCATAACTCATGTAGCTCATGACTCTAGAGATGTCATTGCAGCTTACCACTATTGCCTATATGACGTACATGGTTCACATCTCCCACGACTCCCTACTAAGGCCTCTATGGCCAACCGAAGCTCCAGAAGCAACCATTTACGACCCAGCTGATCAACTACTGTCATGGATAAGAACTACAACTTCTACGACAAGTTTACGCTACAACCACCGTCTACAATACTCACTCAAAATTACTAACTGCCCAACAATCAATTATGTTCCTTGCAGCCTATTGTTGCAAAGAACTACAACCAAATCATTGATATAAAACTTTGTAATTCTATTTTCCTTTAATTCAGGAGAAGAGTGGATCTTTTTATTCACAATTCATAGTGAATTATTTCAAATGAGCTATAGACCCAATTGATTTTTCACTTTTTATGTGTTTTCCACATAAAAAATCGAGATGTCTCATTCTCTTATTTGTATTTTAACTATCTGAGTGTGTGCTAGTTTTTCATGGCCTTTTAAGATGATAAATAATCACTACTATACCGTCTTGAATCTTCAAACACAGATCATCAATAATAATAATAATAATAATATGTTATTCTATATATAATATTTATATGAATGTCAATACTGTAGAGGGAGAAAGTGAGGGATGAGGAGAAATAGAAAGAGTTGATAATAGGGTCATGTGGCTTCCTCTTAATTACTGTTTATAAATTCATGCAACAAATGAGTGAGAGTGAGGTGTTATTGTTGGGCCGAGCTATGGTGGGCTCCCGATTGGTTTAAGAAAGACAACAAAAAAGTGTAAATAATGAAAGCTTTAGTTCCAATTGGTGTACAAGTACTGATGTTTTTTCAAAGAATTCAAAAGTTGTAGCCAACAATGAATTCTTTTTTTATTTTCTCACGCCTTTGCCACATTTATTGATTTCATGTGATTTTTTTTTCTTGAGTTAGTGTATGAAATGCATGATTGGTTGATTAATGTGAAGGAAATGGTTCATTTACTTTGCTTTGTAGGCAAGAAGGCTTGTTCTGCTCATGAGGGTATTTATGCAAATGACAAGTTTACTATCAACCTAATCTTATTTTAGACATTCATTAACTTTTAATTGGGGCCTATAAGTTAGGCCACAGAGCTCAATTGTATTGATAATTTTTTTTATATATTTTACAAAAAGTCATTTTAACGTGCGTAATTTTGTCTATCGGATTTCTAACTTTTTGAAGTTTCTATGACTTGTATGAACCTTTTGTGGCTGTAGATTTTTTGTTAGGCTTCATTATCACTGACAGTCAAATGATCGCCTGGACAATCATTGCTAGAGCAATTTGATCAAGCTATTCAAAGCGAGTGATCATCCAATTACTTTTTGATCAGATAAGGACACAACCTATGATGTTAATTTTTGTAAGTTCGATCATGGATCATATTACTCAATGCGAACTATAAATAAGAATCAATCCTTCTCATTATATAGATATTCAATCTTTTTGAGCATTGATCACCCTATAGCTATAAGTAACTTTCAAGCACTAACTATTTATAAAAGCTTAGGGATTTTAGATTCATCAAGCATCATTTAGTTCAAAAAATTGGACTAACATCGCTTGCCCTTTAATCTTAAAAATTGAACATTCATATTTTATCGACTTACAAGGTTGATTAACTGTAGACCGACACCACCTTTTCTGTGATGCTAATTATTCATGTTTACATGCACTTGTTGATATCAAAATTTAGACACCTACAATCACACTCCATGGGCGTTTTTGATAAATCATCACACTTTCAACAAAGCCACGAGAAATAATTTTCTACACTCTAGTTATTAGTTTTATAATCTTGTCTTCTCTTCTTACAAGAAATGTGAATCATTTGTAATGTAAAATTCATGCAAGTGACATTATTTTGATTGAGGTAAACATGGTTGATACAACTCAAGCAAATCTCCATCATCTGACATGAATCTCGAGCTATGTCATAGATCTTGAGGCGGTTTTTTGAGCAATTAATATTTAAACGTCGATAAAAAAACTTATCCTAAACTATGATTTCAATAAACATAGTCAAACTGTCCGACTCGATAAGAAGAACCCAACATAATTTGAGTCAAACCAAGCTTAGATCAAGCCATTAAACTACCCTTGGAAGTTTTTCAGACATATTTAGAAGGTTAAATGAATATCAAATTTAGTAAGCCTATAATTGAATCGAGCATCTCGACATGTCGAATCCAACGAGCTCAAGATTGTTCAATTCTGACATTATTCAGGCACTCAAATGTCCATCAAACGTCATCTGATTGAAGAAAGTCCTCCGGACCGTCCGATCAAAGCGCCTCATATTCATGCATTTATTGCACCCAAAACACTATAAATAGGCCTCACCCCTCTCATGAGAGGGGGTTAGAGACTTGAGAGAGAACATAAAGCTTTGAGAAGGAACTAAAACCTAACATCACCCTTGCATCATCGATCGCCGCCAACTGTCGTCAATCACAATTGACCGCCGTCGACCATCACAATAGCCGCCGAGCACTACTGTCACCGTCAACCATCACCTATCATCGTTGATTACTGATCACCATCAATCACCACCAATCACCGTCGATCACCACCGACCGAAAGCCTCTAATCGATGTTGTAACTTGGAAAACCTAATAAGTTTTTCATGTATGTGGGGCAACAGGTCTATGTTACATCAACATATAGCTTTTTTTTACATCTGAGTCAGATCCCGTGGGGTTTTCCTTTACTTGTTTTCTACTTAAATACTTCTAATTTAATTAATGGTTGTTTTGTTTTATCTGAATGTGTGTTGAATTCTCCTGCAATGCTAAAGTGATAATCCATTACTCAACCGTTGTAAATTTTCTAACACACATCAATACTATTTTTATTTTTGAGATTTTTTTTCTTAAAAATGTAAGACACTTTGTTTATGATGTATGAAACATTCTTAATCTTTACCATATTTTGGGGGATGTTCACAAAGCTAAGATATAAATTTGCTAATTAAATTTTTTATTCCTTTTTTATATCTGCATGAAAGAATTACTTGAAAAAGAGAAACTCGTTTTAAAATTGGAAAATTTACATGCATACCACACAATTCCTATGAATTTGCATATCTAACACTTGAAGTTTTATATTTACATTTACAACGCTTTAGTGTCCAAAATTTAAGTGTTATTGATGTAAATATAAAACTTTAATTGTTAGATGTGTAAATATATATGAGCTGCGGGACATGTGAATGCTCTTTAAAATATTAGCCTAGACTGATGCTCTCTCCATTTATCCAAAAAATAATTTAAAATTTTTAAAATAGTTTAAATTCAATATCATTTTAACTTGTTACTTTAATTTAAATTAGCAACATTTGATTTATAATGATATTTTTATTATTAAAATAAAAAGATGGGTTAAATATTGTTGAAACGAGCTTTGTATGTAAATCACACCCAAGGACTCCAGCACAGGAATATGAGAAAGTGAGAGAGTAGAGAAAAGATAGACAAAAAGAGTGAATGTAATTAAATATATATGAATGTATGAGAAGAAAGGGAGGCCCACAAAAAAAAAACCTACTTACATGAAATGATCCCTTATTTATAGAGGATGAAGTACAAAATGGAGATATTGCATTTCTAACTATACTCTATTAATGATCTTACAGGTTATTTTTGGCATTTCATATCTGGGCATGTGACTGTCGATTGTATTGAGTCGTCCAGACTACAGGTCGTCTGGATTGTTAGTTGTCCAGCCTACGAGTCGTCAAGGCTGCAAATCGTCCAGACGACGGGGTTGTTCAGAATGGGGGTCGTCTGGACTGTGGGTTGTTCAGACAGCAGGTTGTCCAGGTTGTGAGTCGTTCGGAATGTGGGTTGTCTGAATGGAAGGATGTCTAGCTTGCGGTTTGCCCAGATTGTGGGTCATCTAGAAGGCAGAACGCCTAGATTGGGGCTTCTAAGCTGCCGCTCGTTTACATACATACATACATACATATATATATATATATATNGTATACTTAAAACAACTTTTAAGTTTACAAATATATATATATATATATATATATAGAGAGAGAGAGAGAGAGAGAGAGAGAGAGAGAGAGAGAGTGACGCACGCTTAACTTGTTACTTTAATTTAAATTAGCCACATTTGATTTATAATGATATTTTTATTATTTAAAATAAAAAGATGGATTAAATATTGTTGAATCGAGCATCGTATGTAAATCACACCAAAGGACTTGAGCATAGGAATGTGAGAGAGTGAGAGAGTAGAGAAAAGAGACAAAAATTGAGGAGCAGAGCAGAGTGAATGTAATTAAATATTTATGAATGTATGAGAAAAAATAGAGGCCCAAAAAAAAAAAAACCTTCTTACATGAAATGATCCCTTATTTATAGAGGATGAAGTGCAAAATGGAGATATTGCATTTCTAACTATACTCTATTAATGATCTTATAGGTTTTTTTTTGGTATTTCATATCTGGGCCTGTGGCTGTCGATTGTATTGAGTCGTCCAAACTACAGGTCGTCTGGATTGTTAGTTGTCCAGCCTGCGGGTCGTCAAGGCTGCAAACCGTCCAGGCTGCGGATCATCCAGACAACGAGGTTGTCAAGAATGAGGGTCGTCTGGACTGTGGGTTGTTCGAATGGAAGGATGTCTAGCTTGCGGTTTGCCCAGATTGTGGGTCATCTAGAAGGCACGACGCCTGGATTGGGGGTCTTCTAAACTGTCGGTCGTTTATATACATACATACATATATATGTATTAAACTTTACAAACTTTGACTATTAACATGAGTAGTTGTAGGCTCATAATTTATAAAAATCTCGAAGTANCATTATTGGATATTATATATATACATCTTTATCGAATCTATAACCGTTGTCAAGTTTTTGGTACCGTTGCCGAGGAATTAAATCTTCTAGCAGCAGTATTAAATCCTTTTAGTTTTAATCATATATAAAGTTACTGTCAGCAAGCAAAGAAGAGAACCCGCTAGATCACTTCTTCAGCTCCACACTCAAGCCAGCTCCAACAAATTTTCATCCCACCAGAAACCCTAGCAGACCTCCTTCTTTAGCTGCCCCCATCCTGACATATATATATATATATATATATATATATATATATATATATATATGTTGTTCTCCATCTTTCTNCTAGCTCCTCCCCTACAGATCATGGTTTCTTCCTTATTTTATGGTAAAATCTTTCCTTCGCGTTGGCATTTTATTACTGTATATCTTCTTCGCAAGGTGGTAAGCTTCCCTTTCTTCTTATTTTCAGTTCCTCTTTTGCTTTTTTTGGATCTGTAAGTTTTGTGGTTTTTAGGAGGTCCCTTTTTCACTTTTTTGGTGTTTCTTTTGGCAGATCTGGGTTTTCCCTTTCCTTTTGCCTTGATTTTTTCCTTTTAATTTTCTGATGTTTGGTTTTGGAGTTTTTATTTTGGTTTTTCCTTGTAATTTGGGGCTTTGGCCCAAATCTGTGATTTCACATTTCTAGATTGCATTTCTATTTTTGTGGATTTCTGCTTCGCATTACTTACCTCTATTTGAGTTCTTCTTCTTCAATAGGCTTTTCATTATCCTTTCCCTTATCATTATGTTTTTCATGTTTTGCTACTTTCTTTGGTTATAGTGGTGTCTTTTTTATGTGGAAGAGTTTTGTGGAGGCCTTGACGGGGAGTTCCTCGTCAAAGATAGGCTCTTCGGGGTCATTCCCTTCTTTCTTCAATGAAGCTTTGAATGATAATGAGGATGGAGATTTTGGCTTTATTAAAAGACCAATAAAAAGAACATAAAATTGGTTTGGTTTGTCTTGAAAGATAAATTTGGTATGCTTGCATCTTCTTGTAGGCATGTCTTGGTTAGAAAATTTACTTATGGGCTCCCCAAGCTTGAAATCATTAGACAAGAATTTGATGCCTTGAAGCTTATGGGTTTTTGGCAAGTATGTTTTTTAGATGGGAGACATATTTTAATTCAAAATTCTATTGATGAAGAATATACCCGTCTTTTCATTTGATGATTTATATTAATACTTGACGCTCCTATGAAAATTTTAAAGTTGACAGTTGGTTTCAACCCTAAATCGGAACCGCCCACTATCCCGGTTTGGATATGTTTCCCTGGACTAAAGTTTAATCTTTTCAATCTTGAAGTCTTGTTTTCTTTAGCTTCTACTTATGGAAAGCCTTTGAAAATTGATGGCCCTACTCCTGCATTATCTCTCCCATCGGAAGCCCGTGTTTTGGTTTAATGTGATATTACGTTACCATTTTGCGATGAAATTTGGATTGCCTCCATGCATCAAGGATACTGGCAGAAAGTTGAAATAGAAAGACATTCTCAATATTGTTCTCATTGTCATATGTTTGGGCATGCACCCTCTCATTGTTTTTGTTTGCATCCTCATCTTAAACACAGTGGTGTACTGATCCCGACTTAATGCTTATGCATAGTAGCAATAGTTCTGATGGTATTTTTCACTTATATTTCCTTATTTTGCAATAAAACCAAAAACATGATCCTGAAAAAGAATATGAATTTAACTTTTTAATTTATATATATTTATATTGGGATGCTACGCAAGTATATGTATCGTTATCAAGTAATATAAGACTTTTTGATTAAGATCTGAATATCAAACCCACAANGACACAGTGGTGTACCAACGATGCAAGCCCCAAATAATCTCATTATTGTCACCCCCCAAGATGGTGAAAATTTTATTATCGAGTCAGAACAAAATATTGCTCTTCATCTTAGACATGGTGGTGAACCAATGGTGTAAGCCCCAAATAATCCCATTATTGTCACCCTTCAGGATGGACGAAATTTTATTTTCGAGTCTGAACAAAATATTGCACCTTCTTCTCTTATGGTTGTTGATAAAGAAGATGAGCTTCATCCTACTCCTTCTGCAGAAATACATGCTAAGATTAATGCTAATCCTCCTCTGACCCTTGCTATAGGTGATCATGATGACACAATACATGTGAATCTTCCCTTATCTCCCACTCGGGAGGTCAGTGGGGATCATTTTAATGCTGCTGCAACTCAAATTCTTTGCTCCTCTCCTACGTTGGGGGACAATGCTAAATTTCATAGTGGCTCTAAACATATTCAAAATGATAATTTTTTTCTTGATGCTGAATTATCTGCTGCTACTACTACCTTAGAGGATGAATGGATGGTGCAAAAGGCTAGTAGGAAGAAAGGGAAAAGAAACAATGAATTAATCCATCTTGACAAAGATAATATTATTTTGGATGGGCGATACATCAAAAATATATGCATTTTTAGACCTATATTTTATACTTATTTTTAGTGATATTGCACTTTAATGAAAGGTATTTTGATGTTTTCTTACAGGTTGTTGATTTTTAGAACTTAAAGCAAAAATGAAGCAAAAAGAATAAGATTTGGAGTCAAAATGACATTTTTGAAGAAATACTCAGCGTTGACCGCGCTAAGGGCAGCGTTGACGGCGCAGAACAATAAAGCAGACGAAGAATTTTAGTTAGCGCCGATGACTCTAGAAGAGCGCTGAAGACACCTTTAAATAGAGAGCAGTGAATTAAATTGCGGGACACTAGCGCCGACGGCGCCAATGTCAGTTCAGCCCCTGTTTCTAAAATATTTGACGTATTTGGACGATTTTTAAAGAGATTTTGGAGGCACATCTTGGAGAACCTACGCTAGGCTCTATTTGGGGCTAAAATTTATCTGGAAATTGACTGCTTCACTCCACTCCTTCACTCCTTCACGTTTCTTTTTGCTTCACAACGTTCCACCACGCTCCTTTTTTGCCATTCTTCATAATCCATTTTTATTCCACCACCACATTAGAGTCAATTAGTGAATTTTCTTTTATAATTTAGAGTTTGTGTGGTGAGATTAAGTGTGAAGCTTTCTGTAAGAGTGTTGGAGAAGGGGAAAAGTGAGAGATATCTTCTTCCTACATTTTTAAGGAAAGACTATAATGGATTTTCTTAGAGAAAGAGTTTCAGATAAGTGTTGTTTGTTTATTATTAATGTATGAACTTTCTTTTGTATATGAAATTTGTGTTTTGTTGTATCTTTCTCATGAAGTCTGAGTAGTTTCCTCTATCTTTCTCCCTACTCTGAGATATGGTGAAATGAAGAGATAACATGGATGTGCTAATATTAAAATATAAAATAAATTGTGATGATTTTTCAACTTTGAACTTAATTTACTTTTCAATCTGGCTAATTGAATTTTAAAATGTGTTGTGAAATATATGATTCGGGAAATGATGTATGAGTTCTGCAACAGAGTGAGGATCACATTTGATTTCATGGAGGAGAAATTCATTCATGGAATTAAGTGCAAATATGAAATATTCTTTGTTGGGTGTAGAATTGAAAAATTTTTAGGGTGACAGACTAAAATCTCCAATTCGGTCTTAGTGTTTAAAAACTAAAGAGAGAGTTAGCCTTCATGTGAAGGGAAGTGGGAGTCGGTATCCTCCTAGCCTAGCCACGAATTTAGGGACTAAACCTGGGATTAACCAATGATTTTCTATGCATTGTATCGGGGTAGAGAATTAAAACTACTCCTATTAAGCACAATACATATTATAAATATTTATCTCATCTCATTTCACCAAAACCTCATTGTAGTGGGAATGAGCTTTCTCACATAAAAAATCTTCATTACATAAATATAGTTAGTAGATTAGTAGTTACTGTTTAAATCTTGCATTTATGTTTTCGTAATAGTTAAGTAATTTAGTTTTTATCTCAACATTCAAAATTAGTGACAGTAATTTTGTTTGACTTTCTGTGAATTTTCTAGTAAAATTTATCATTGCAAATTTAAACCTTCCTCGTGGGATCGATATTTGGGGCTTAAATAAAAAGTTCAATATTACTTGATAACGATATGTATACTTGCGTAGAATCCCATTAATAATTTTCTATAATTATATATATTTTACACAACTTACTTTTAGTACACAAATCAAGTTTTTAGCGCTGTAGTGGTGTCTACTTCATAAATCCTTACATATAAAAAATCGGGATCAAGTTCAAAATCATTAGAGGCTATCCAGATATAGTAATCTTCGCATAAGGAAAAAGAGTGAAAGAAAAGAAAAAAAGGATTAAAAAAATGATCCTGAAAAGAAAAGAAAAAGAAAAAGATGTGGGGAGAAGCTTGAGGAGATGTCTAATTAAAAATTGGCTTCACTTGAATCAACCTTAAGGAAAAAGTTTGGTGACACATTTTCTAAACTTTTTATTTTAATGTTAACTTAATTATTAATAAAGTTTTATGAAGTACACATTTTTCTAAACTTTTCATTTTGAATACTAGCTTAATTATTAGTAATGTTTTATGAAGTTCTTCTTCATAGGAATACTCTAAGTGACTTTAATATGACAAATTGTAATTTTTCTTGAAAGAAATAGAGGATCAGAAATCTTGGACTTAATTGCTGAATATCCTTACACCTTTATTATTAATTGGAGTTGTTTTAAATTTTTCTTAAGTTATAATATTGTGTTTAGAAAACAAAAACATGGAAATCTAGAAGTTAAATTCTTTACTATAAGTCATAATTTTATGTTGTAGAGGAGTTACTTGAGGATAATTAACTTGTAAGTTTGGGGGATTTTGATACACCGAAAATATATGTAATTTTAGACCCATATTTTATACTTATTTTTGGTGATATTGCACTTTAATGGAAGGTATTTTAATATTTTCCTGCAGGTTATTGATTCTTAGGACTTAAAGTAAAAAAAAGAAGCAAAAAGGATAGAATTTGGAGTCAAAATCACGTTTTTGAAGAAATACTTAGCGCCGACCGCCAAGGGTAGTGCCGACGACGCAAAACAACAGAACAGACTGAGAATTTTACTCAGCGTCGACGGCACCAGAAGAGTACCAACGGTGCCTTTAAATAGAGAGCAGCAAATTAAATTGTGGGACACTGGCGCCGACGGTGCCAATGTCGATTCAACCCCTGTTTTTGGAAGATTCAACGTATTTGGATGATTTTTGAAGAAATTTTAGAGGCACCTCTTGGAGAACCAATCTTAGGCTCTATTTGGGGCTGAAATACATCAGGAAATTGACTCCTTCACTCCACTCCTTCACGTTCCTTTTCGCTCCACAACGTTCCAGCACTCTCCTTTTTCTCCATTCTTCATAATCCATTTTCATTCCATCACCACATTGGAGTCAATTAGTGAGTTTTATTCTATAATTTAGAGTCTGTGTCATGATATTAAGTGTGAAACATTTTGTAAGAGTGTTGGAGAAGGGGAAAAGTGAGAGATATCTTCTTCCTACATTTCTAAGAAAAAGCTACAAGGGATTTGCTTTGAAAAAGAGTTTCAGATAAGTGTTGTTTGTTTATTAGTGTTGTATGAACTTTCTTTTATATATAAAATTTGTGCTTTGTTGTATCTTAATGAAGTCTGAGTAGATTCCTTTATCTTTCTCCCTACTCTGAGATATGGTGAAATGAAGAGATAATTGGGTAGTTTCCTCTATCTTTCTCCCTACTCTAAGATATGGTGAAATAAAGAGATAACATGGAATTGTATGAACTTTCTTTTATATATGAAATTTGTGTTTTGTTGTATCTTTCTCATGAAGTTTGCAGTTTTCTTTATCTTTCTTTCTACTCTGAGATATGGTGAAATGAAGAGATAATATGGATGTGCCAATAAAACTTTCTTTTATATATAAAATTTGTGTTTTGTTGTATCTTTCTCATGAAGTCTGAGTAGTTCTCTCTATCTTTCTCCATACTCTGAGATATGGTGAAATGAAGAGATAACATGAATGTGCCAATATTAAAATATCAAATAAATTGTGATTATTTTTCAACTCCAAACTTAATTTACTTTTTAATCTGGACAATTGAATTATTAAATTGTGTTGTGAAACTTATGATCTGGGAAATGGAGTATGAGTTCTACNCTTAAAATGTGTTGTGAAACATATGATTTGGGAAATGGAGTATGAGTTCTGCAACAGAGTGAGGATCACATTTGATTCAATGAAGGAGTATTTCGTTCATGGAATTAAGTGTAAATAAATGAGGAAATATATATTCTTGGGTGTAGAATTGGAAATTTTAAGGTGACCGATTAAAATCTCCAATTCGGTCTTAGTGTTTAAANTTCTTAGTGTTTAAAAACTAAAGCGAGAGTTAGCTTTCAGATGAAGGGAAGTGGGAGCTCTGGAGTGGGAGCCGATATCATCCTAGCCTAGCCACGGATTTAGGGACTAAACCTGGGATTAACCAATGATTTTCAATGCACTGTATCAAGGTAGAGAATTAAAATTGCTCCTATTTGGCACAATACATATTATAAATATTTATCTCATCTCATTTCACCAAAACCTCATTATAGTGGGAATGTTGCTTTTTCACATAAGAAATCTTCATTACATAAACATAGTTAGTAGATTAGTAGTTACCATTTAAATCTTGCATTTATGTTTTGCTAATAGTTAAGTAATTTAGTTTTTATGTCAGCATTAGAAATTAGTGACAGTAATTTCGTTTGACTTTTTGTGAATTTCCTAGTAAAATTTATCATTAAAAATTTAAACCTTTCCTGCGGGATCGATATTTGGGGCTTAAATAGAAAGTCCAATATTACTTAATAACGATAGGTATACTTGCGTAGAATCCCATTAATAATTGCCTATACTTATATATATTTTACACAACTTACTTTTAGTACACGTATCAATTTTTTGGCGTCGTAGTGGTGTCAACTTCATAAATCCTTACATATAAAAAATTGAGATCAAGTTTTTGTGAAATTGTATTCGAATGGCGAACAGATCGACACCTCTTCTAAGTCTACTAGAAGAGGAGCCCTGAGAAATTATGTTTAATATCTTATGCTGGAATATTATGGGAGTGTCGGACCCTCCGTTCCTTAATTGATTGAAGCATTTAAGTAGGGTCCAAAACATTTCCATTTTTGTTGTTCTTGAGCCTTTGATTTCTATTAACAAAGAGCATATCTTCCGGACTTTCAAAAATTATAAGTACTTTATAACAAAAATAATATAATTTGGATTTTTTGGAAGCGTAATATTGATCTTGACATTGTTGAAGATGATGAACAATTTGTGCTTCTCCACTTTAAGCGGGATGTTTTTTCTGCTTGGGCTACATTTGTTTATGCTAGCTCCTTACTTCACGATAAATATCAACTATGGCAGAAGCTTGCTCTTATGGGTGATGCTATCCATGATAATTTGTTTGGGGGGGGGATTTCAACATGATTTTGAAGTCTTCTAAAAGGAGGGGTGAAGGTCGCTACAACACTACGCTCATTGATCATTTTCGTGATAAGATTAAGGAGGCTGGTTTATATGATCTAGGTTTTTCAGATCCTCCCTTTACCTGGCGAAGGGGATCCCTTGCCCAAAGATTAGATTGCTACTTTGGAAATCACTATTTTCTCAGTTATTTTCATGTCTCTAAGGTTCTTCATTTAAATCACGCGGCCTCTGATCATAATCCTATTCTTCTCTCTCTCATTCAATACCAAGCCTGTTTCTTATCATTTTAAATTCCTTAACATTTGGGCCACTCATGATACCTTCTTGGCTCTTATTAAGCAAGTTTAGAATGTCGATTGTGCGAGGAATCATTGGTATACTTTGTGGCAGCTTCATAAAAAGGTTGCCGCTCATCTACGAAATTGGAATTTTAATGTTTTTGGTAATGTCCATAATAAGGTTCTTGAGGCCCAAAGGGTGGTTGATAATCTTGAGGCACAGGTTGATTGTTCCCCTCAAAATATGGAGGCTTTAGCTAGAGCTCACTCCAACTTTCTTGAAGCTATTTCTTTGAAGGAAGGCTTTCTGCTACATAAGGTTAATGATGTTTATTTTTCTAGTGCTAATTGCAACACTAAATATTTTCATGCCTCCCTTAAGCATAGAAAGAATATCAACACAATTCATAAAATTTGTACTCCTTCCAGAGTTTCTTTAACTCAGGAGGGTGACATTGGTTAATGTGCGGTTGATTATTTCACTGATATACTTATGTCTACTTCTCAGGTGCTTCCGATTAAAGCTTATCTCTTTGATAACGAGCGTCAGTATGTCAATTCTGTTAATCTTTTTGAGGTGCCTACTGAGCAAGAAATTTTCTCTGTTTTTAAAGATATAAACTCCAACAAAGCCCCTGGACCGAATGGTTTCACCTCTTCCTTTTATGTTTCTTATTGGGATATCATTAAAAAAGGAAATTAACCTTGTGGTTCAAAGCTTTAGGGGGAAGATCCTAGGAAATACTTTACCTCCTCTTTTATTGTGCTGATTCCCAAAGGCACTGATAAATCTAGTTGGGATAAATTTTGGCCCATAGCCCTCACTTCAATTATTTCTATAGTTTTGAGCAAATTGATGGTTTCCAGGATTACACCACTCTTACCTAATATTATCTCACCTCAGCAGACAACTTTTTTAAGGGTCGACATATCACTGATAATATTTTGCTAGTGCAAGAATTAATTGAGGATCTCGATAAGAAATGTCGGGGGGGGAGGGGTAACNTCCTCCCTTTTTATGACAAGTTCGAAAGTTGATTTTTTGTTTCTTTCTTTCTTCCGTTACATTACTCAGGCGATGTGAAGGAAGTTAAGGAGACGATATGGAAGCCGCATCAACGGTTCATCGAGTTCTACGATATAAGAGACGCAGCTCGAGCTGTGACTGAGTTTAACGGTAAGGAAGTTTATGGACGAAGACTGGTTGTCGAATTCAGCTCTACAGCTGGGCTCAGTAAAAGGTTAATATATTTAATCCATATATGTATCAATATACATAGTTTTCTCAGATTCATTAAAGTAGCACGCACTCTTGCTGTTTTAACAGAAGAAGCGCAGGCAGACATAACCGTGGCGGATTCAGCCAACCGCCGCCGCGGCTTGTACGTACAGCTTCGCCGCATACCGGCCGGTGGGTGGCGGCTGCGGCGCAATCTTCTTCCTCGGACCAAGGAGGCAACAGGAAAATTGGGAAGAGTGGGAGAGAGGATAAGAAGGGAAAGGGAAGGCACGAAGAGACAGCTTCAGTGCAAATAGGTGGAGCGGCGTCGTCTTCGTCATCTTCATCATCGTCGGTAGTAGCAAAGCAGCAGCATTTGAGCAGAAGAGGATGGAAGAATCATTCAAGGAATGGCGGGGATTCGAGGTTTCAATTCAAGGAGGCCGTGGCGATGGAGGAAGGATCTTCATCAACTGCTACAATGGATTCAAGAACAACAGTGATGATTAAAAACATACCTAACAAGTACAGGTAGAGAGAGTAAGAGAGGTTTAGCAAAGTTTATATTTTTATGAGATATTATTTATAAGCATTTTTAATTATTGTGAGGTTTTGCAATTGCAGTCAGATGCTGCTGCTGAGAATGCTGGACAACCACTGCATTAGGTGTAACGAGGAGATTGGAGAAAGAGAAGAGGAGGCGTTTTCATCATACGACTTCGTCTATCTCCCAATCGATTTCAAGTAAGTTTGTCTCTCTCTTCCCAGGCTTTTAGTTTTCCATGATATTAAAAACAAGGGAGGCAATAGGCAAGTAGAGTATAACAAGCAAAGTGTTACAGTAATAGGTGGAATCAGAGAAAAGGGGAGGTTGCAGGTGCTCGAGTGAGTATAAGCTGTGGCAGTTGCAGAGATAAGAAAGAGACCTAAAAAGGGAAGGAAAGGAGAAGGTAAAAAGGGGATCGATGCTAGAGTTTTTTGGCTTTCTGTTTTGAAACCAAGCCAAACAAAGCCATTAGTCCTGCTCTACTTTCCCTCTTCCTATCTCCCTCTTCATCTGAACCGTACACTGTTACTCACGCAAATAGTAATGAAGCCGCTGCCATATAAAGACACATCCTTTCCTTTCCTTTCCTTTATCGTTCCTTTCTCCTTGCCCGTCAATAACAAAGCCAGACCACCAGAAGGTAGCCGGAGAAGGAAACCGGAACGTGAGAGGTAGAGAGGAGAGAGAAAGTAATAAACTTTAGACATGAAATAATAATTAGAAGAAGAGGGGGCGCGCAGCAATGGAATAATAAAGTGAAAGCTCCCACCCACTAGTGGCATAGATCATATTGTTGATTTCGAGTAAGTTGGAAAAGACTGATCAAGGCGCTCAAAAACAAAAACCAAAAGAAATTTAAAAACTCCTGCTGTAAGAAGTGATGTAGAGATTACAGCGAATTTTATAAATTAAATATGTTTATATTATAAAAAATCTTTTTTTTTTTAAATCTGTTTTTATTTGTGGCTCAGCAACAAATGCAATGTGGGTTATGGGTTTGTGAACTTGACGTCGCCGGAGGCTGCCNATTAAAAACTTCTGCTGTAAGAAGTGATGTAGAGTTTACAGCGAATTTTATAAATTAAATTTGTTTATATTATAAAAAATCTTTTTTTTTTAAATCTGATTTTATTTGTGGCTCAGCAACAAATGCAATGTGGGTTATGGGTTTGTGAACTTGACGTCGCCGGAGGCTGCCGTAAGGCTACACAAAGCGTTTCATGAGCAGCCATGGGAGGTCTTCAATTCCCGGAAGATTTGTCAAGTTAACTATGCTCGATTGCAGGTTTAATTTTTATACGATTTCCTCTCTAAATTAGTTAAAAAGGATACTTTTTTTTTTCTAAAAAAATTAAAATTTGGTGTGAATTTATATATAGGGTTTAGAAGCATTAAAGGAGCATTTTAAGAACTCGAAATTTGCTTGTGATACGGACGAGTATATGCCGGTGGTGTTCTGCCCACCGCGAGATGGGAAGCAGTTGACAGAACCGATGCCGGTGGGTGGTCGGGGATTGATCCGGCGGACGGGTAATCTAAACCGTTCAGCTGGCGGCGTTGGGGAGACGGAGGAACCGGAGCCGTTGGATGCTGCAGAAGCTTCTTCGACGACGGCCTCAACTCACGCGCCGTCAGATAACGGCGACGGAGCTGATGACGATGGCGATGATGAGGAAGACGGCGGCGGCGACGAGACTGCTTCTCGTCTTTCCCAGGCTTTGCTACAGCTATCCTATTCTTCTTAAAGCTAGGAGGGCCTCCAGACGATATTACCCTCCCCTCTCTCTCTCTCTCTCTCTCTCTCTCGTGATGATAGAAGACTATGATGAATGATGAGATTTGTTATATTTAACTATAGAAGAAGTTTAGATAAATGATTCACGTACTTTTCTTTCTTTTTTTTATTTATTTTATTTTTATAAAAATTATAAGTCCACAATTAAATTTTGATAATGAATGTGATACCAAAAATTAATCTTTAATATATGATACTCATATCATTATGTTATGTCATGAGAAATTTAGCATGCTTTTCATGATATTATTCTCTTATTTTTTATAATTAGATTTAATTTGGATAATCTTATTTTTTTATAAAAATTAAAGTAAGATTGAAATATATTGTTTTTATTGATTTTAATATAGTNATATAATGAATATGATACCAAAAATTAATCTTTAATATGATACTCATATCATTATGATATGTCATGAGAAATTTAGCACTTTTGAAACTAGATTCATACATGCTTTTCATGATATTATCCTCTTATTTTTTATAATCAGATTTAATATGGATAATCTTATTTTTTTATAAAAATTAAAGTAAGATTGAAATATATTGTTTTTATTGATTTTAATATAGTACATACCTCATAACTAATTATTATAAAATTTTGATCCATAACAACTTCTCTCCTTGTCATAATATCTTTATCATAAATCCATAGAAAATTTTAGAATTTATTCTTAATAATAAAAAAAAACCAGATTTGTTAAATTTTAAGCCTCAATAGTTTTAAATAGACATACTAAATATTATATTAAAGGAATTGGTGAATTACAATGTTAAAATAAATCGGTGTTTAGCGAAGAATAATTAATAATCATAGGGTTTGGGGGGGCCTGCCCTCGTGCGTTTGGGTCTTGGGACNTCTCTCTCTCTCTCTCTGTCTCTCTCTCTCTCTCTCGTGATGATAGAAAGACTATGATGAATGATGAGATTTGTTATATTTAACTATAGAAGAAGTTTAGATAAATGAATCACGTACTTTTCTTTCCTTTTTTTATTTTATTTTATTTTTAAAAAACTTATAAGTCCACAATTAAATTTTGATAATGAATATGATACAAAAAATTAATCTTTTACTCATATCATTATGATATGTCATAAGAAATTTAGCACTTTTGAAACTAGATTCATACATGCTTTTCATGATATCATTCTCTTATTTTTTATAACTAGATTTAATTTGGATAATCTTATTTTTTTTATAAAAATTAAAGTAAGATTGAAATATATTGTTTTTATTGATTTTTATATAGTACATACATCATAACTAATTATTATAAGATTTTGATCCATCACAACTTCTCTCCTTGTCATGATATCTTTATAATAAATTCGTAGAAAATTATTCTTAATAATTTAAATTTTAAGCCTCAATATTTATAAATAGACATACTAAATATTAAATTAAAGAGCTTGGCGATGGTTTGACTGCTACTGTAATATTGAATTGGTAAATTACAATGTGAAAATAATTAATAAAAATAAATCGGTGTGTTTAGCGAAGAATAATTAATAATCATAGGGTTTGGGGGGGCCTGCCCTCGTGCGTTTGGGTCTTGGGACNTATATGGTACATACATCATAACTAATTATTATAAGATTTTGATCCATCACAACTTCTCTCCTTGTCATAATATCTTTATAATAAATTTATAGAAAATTTTAGAATTTATTCTTAATAATAAAAAAAACCAGATTTGTTAAATTTTAAGCCTCTGTATTTATAAATAGACATACTAAATATTATATTAAAGAGCTTGGCGACGTTTTGACCACTATTGTAACATTGAATTGGTCAATAACAATGTTAAATTAATTAATAAAAATAAATCGGTGTGTTTAGCGAAGAATAGTTAATAATCATAGGGTTTGGGGGGGCCTGCCCTCGTGCGTTTGGGTCTTGGGACAAATGTTGGTCGCTTAGGGCCTGAAGAAGCTTAATTCTGGTATTAATTTTATGTGAAGCACGACGTAATGGTGCATAAATTTTGCATATATACCTACCCAGGTTTTAAGGTGCAAAGAAAAAAAAAAGGGCTTTTTATGTCTCTGGTGAATTATATAATATATTTTTAATTAATTTTTTTGGTTTTAGAAAATGTATTTATAAATTGATGTACGGTAACAACATTGAAACATGTAATGGTGTTTTGGTTGCTGTGCGTATTTGACCTTCTGTATCATCGTTTAGCTTTGTTTGATGTTACGACATTGTTTAATTTATTAGGTTTAGTGACAGAGAAGGCCAAGGGTTTATCGAACTATGTCTTCATGTTTTATTATTTGTTTATTATGTTTGTCCTGTCCTCGTTTGTATAAATCTCTTAATTTGTCTTTTGTTGATTTTAGATTTTAGTCTAATTGTCTGCTTAATTAATTAATCAATTCTGTTTGTTGTTAAAATAATATGATGACTAAACAGAGAATAAATCAAAGAAATAAAAGAGTGATGTTGATGGAAAAATTAATTACATTTTGATGAAGTTATTGTTTGAGGTTACTCTTCATGAAGTCTCAAATAGAAGTGAACCCCTTTCTAAATTATTGTGTTTGAATTAACTTAGATGGTGTGCATGTAGCCCAAAAGAAGAGATTGGAGGATTTGGATGCATTAACCACATTTAACTTAAAATTTAAATTTTGTAATTAGAAAATTAGCACTTTTATGTTCTTACATAAACAATTTTTTTAGCTTTTTTTTTGTATTTTTAGTAAATATTATTATGTGCTTGATGCGTAGCATATGATTTGGAAATAAAATGAAGAATTGCTTAGTGTCGGATTTGAGAGAGAGCCATAACAAAAAATTTTTTTTAAAGTTGTTAATATCAAAAAAATCAAAAAAATTTAAATGTCAATCTTACAATGATGTAATTATGCAGTAATAAATATAAAAAAACTTGAGTTGTTAAAATTTTCAACTATATAATATCTTTACTAATATATATATATATATATAAGGAAATGAATACAATTTTTTTCTCATTGATAGCTTGAAATTAGATGACAATAAAATTAATATAACTTAATANGAGCCCTTTCTAAATTATTGTGTTTGATCTAACTTAGATGGTGTGCATGTAGGTCAATAGAAGAGATTAGAGGATTTGGATGCATTAACCTCATTTAACTTAAAATTTAAATTTTGTAAGTAGAAAATTTGCACTTTTATATTCTTACATAAACATTTTTTTAGCTTTTTTTAAATATTTTTAGTAAATATTTTTATGTGCTTAATGCGTAGCATATGATTTGGAAATAAAATGAAGAATTGCTTAGTGTCGGATTTGAGAGAGCCATAAAAAAATAAAATTTAGAGTTGTTAATATCAAAAAAATTTAGATGTCAATCTTACAATGATGTAATTATGCAGTAATAAATATAAAAATTGTATTCATTTCCTATATATATATATGGTTAAAATTTTCAACTATAATATATATATATATATAGGAAATGAATACAATTTTTTTCTCATTGATAGCTTGAAATTAGATGACAATAAAATTAATATAACTTAATATATAAAATGATAAATTTTTTTCTTCTGTAAAATATAATAAAAGAGAAATAATATTAAAGCAGTTAGTTTATTAAACGCCACTGTTTTACATTTCAATTATTCTTATAATCATTCTCCTTAAATTAAACCCTCATGTAAGATAATCGTCGCTTATATATTTACTTGTTTTATATTTGAATATCATAGAACATTTTAGATATATNAACTGTTTTACAATTCCATTATTCTTATAATCATTCTCTTTAAATTAAACCTTCATGTAAGATAATCGTCGCTTATATATTTACTTGTTTTATATTTGAATATCATAGAACATTTTAGATATATNGATAAAATTATAAATTTTATAATTTTATCCTTCTGTAAAATATAATAAAAGATAAATAACATTACAGCAGTTAGTTTATTAAATGCAACTGTTTATAATTCTATTATTCTTATAATCATTTTCATTAAATTAAACCCTCATGTAAGATAATCGTCGCTTATATATTTACTTGTTCTATATTTGTATATCATAGAACATTTTAGATATATATCCACAAAGCATTGTTTATTAATAAAATTAATGTAATATTATGTTAAATCTACATTTTAAATCTCAACCATTCTGAACAATTTCATCTGATTCAAAACTTTCCACACACACAATATATATATATATATATACATAGATATATTTCTAAGAACTAAAAGTGAATTCGTTGGCCATTAGTTAAAAAAAAAATACTTTTGAACTAAAGATAAAGTAATCTCCTATTTATTAATTATCATATAAGAAAACATTAACAGCACAAAATATTAATAAAAGCAATATAAGTTGAAAAAATAATTAAAAAAAAAACTCGACAAATATTTTTACCTCTATTATAAAAAACAAAAAAAGGTAGATGAAATTCGTAAATGCAAATGAGAGATCTAGATCCTCAGAATAGTCCTATTATATAACTTTATTAGTTAGGAAGAGCTTATAGATCCTACACTATCATTAATTTAATAATAATAGTAATAATAATTAAAAAAATACAAAAGAGGCAACATCTCCAAGTTCTAAGTGAAGAAGAACCGAGAAGAGAGAGGAGCTGAAAGAAGAAAAGGCGCAGCTGAATGTCCGGTCATAAGCATGCTCTCCATGCAAAAGGGTGACACGATTATATACTTGAAAGCAGAGATAGAAAGAGCAGGCTCGGATAACGAGGAGTCTAGTGGGTGTCAGCCGCTTTATGCCAGACAGGTCAGCTTGTGTCCACGTAGGACACCGGAGATTAATGACGTGGAGTCCGCATCCCCCACTTCATGCCGTTGCGTTTTTGGTCGTCGGGTTTGACCAATGCCGTACCCAGCCGGCGTGGGACCCGCTTCCCCCCCTCCACTTCCCTTGGGCCTTCGCGCCGTCACGGTCTCTTCGCCTTTCCGGTTGGCGGGTCCCACCCTTTCGTCGGCCCACCAACCATCCATCGGGCCTCAACCCGATTGCTTCCGGTTCGGGTTGGGATCACCTTGTGGGAATAGAAAGGCAATAGTGGAACGGACACGGCTCCCTTGAAGCCGGACCGGTCGCTCTGAACGCAGANTCCACATCCCTTGGGCCTTCGCGCCGTCGCGGTCTCTTCGCCTTTCCGGTTGGCGGGTCCCACCGTTTCGTCGGCCCACCAACCATCCATCGGGCCTCAACCCGATTGGTTCCGGTTCGGGTTGGGATCACCGTGTGGGAATAGAAAGGCAATAGTGGAACGGACACGGCTCCCTTGAAGCCGGACCGGTCGCTCTGAACGCAGAAGGACTGACTGGTTCAGCCTCTGTCACCAGCTGCCTGCACGCCGAGCCTCTCCTGTTTTGATTGCCAGCACTCTCCAAGCATGCATTGCTGGTATTTACAAATCTGGTAATAAGGGCGGATGAGATGGTCAGTTTCCTGGTTGACCATTTCCTCTCCTATACAAATATTTCATGCGCCCAACTCAACCATCTGAAAAACAAAATCCAACTGCTAATTGATGTTTTTAAACTATAGAAAATGGATGCAGTTCTGCGTGAAATGATCGAAGCAGTGAGATTTTGATAAATATGAAAAATATGTGTTGAGTTTCTGTGATGAGTTTTGATATTTGAGTTAGAATTTGTAAAATGAATGAAAGAGGGTGCTACATTTGTAAATAATAATATTTCTGGTGCTATATATATATATATGTAATATGACCCTTATATTATTTTATAACAATATTACATAAATACTACATGAGTTTTATGTGTTTNGATGAAAGAGGGTGCTACATTTGTAAATAATAATATTTCTGGTGCTATATATGTAATATGACCCTTATATTATTTTATAACAATATTACATAAATACTACATGAGTTTTATGTGTTTATATTTTTAATATCTAAACATTCATATTTACATGTATATGAATCAAATTCTTAAAATTGTATACAAAATTATCATTATAATTATAATTTTTTGGTACGGTGGGCTCTAAAAAAGTTTATTGTTAGTTGTGTATGATATCCTATTTAATAATTATCTTTCAGTTNCGTGGTACGGTGGGCTCTAAAAAAGTTTATTGTTAGTTGTGTATGATATCCTATTTAATAATTATCTTTCAGTTTGCGTATTTTCTTAAATTTATTTGCTCAATTGGTCAAATAAACAAAAATAATTTACATATTATTTAACTCTTTCGATCGAATCGTGCCAAAAGTTCATCATTTCGAATGTTTTTACATGTACACCCCCACTCTATACTCATTTTGTTGAGAGGAGCCCAAGAGATTAATCTATTTTGTGACTTTGCAATTTTGATGAATAATTTTTTTTTTACCACAACGGTCCAATGTGTAAACTTACATTACATAAAGACTCAAAGAGACAAACATTCTTATTTTAAAGATGAAAAATTATTATTTTTAATTTTTTTTGACAGAATTTGAGAGTTGAATGTGTATGCACCAAAATCATCGACACGAATCTCAAGGCAATGAACGCCTCAAGACAATGGTCGGACAATCAGAGCATCAGTCTATAAAAATGTGATCCAAGCCGACCATCTGTTGACTGACAACTGAATCAGAGCCATCTGATGCATTATNAATTTTAAAGATGAAAAATTATTTTTTTTAATTTTTTGTTGACAGAATTTGAGAGTTGAATTTGTATGCACCAAAATCATCGACACGAATCTCAAGGCAATGAACGGCTCAAAAAAATGGTCGGACAATCGGAGCATTAGTCTATAAAAATGTGATCCAAGCCGACCATCTGTTGACTGACAACTGAATCAGAGCCATCTGATGCATTATGGGGAAGCGATCCAATCGGCGGGACATGCCTATAATGTCAAACCGACTAAATCCTTCCCAAGGGCGCCCGACTACAACATATCAACCGACCGGTCTTTTACTTCGACAGACATGATCATCACCCTAACAATCACTTCAATCGGCCAGTCGGTTACTGCCACATTTGAGTTCAATTATTAATGTGGATTTGGTAAAAAATCATCATGAAGTCAGGAGGTAGTGTGTATGTAAAAGTTGAAGTTCACGTGTTAGATATGCGATTAAGTTGGAATCAAGTGGCATGNTAACCGACCGGTCTTTTACTTCGACAGACACGGTCATCACCCTAACAATCACTTCAATCGGTCAGTCGGTTACTGCCACATTTGAGTTCAAATATTAATGTGGATTTGGTAAAAAATCATCATGAAACAAGGAGGTAGTGTGTATGTAAAAGTTGAAGTTCACGTGTTAGATATGCGATTAAGTTGGAATCAAGTGGCATGCATGTAAATCTTTGTTTATTTTAATAACTAAAAAGAAAAATTTAGAATATTTTTAATAAAGGCTAAGGTACACCTATCAAAATTTATAAAAAAAATCTTAATTTTACTAATCGAGTCATTCAGTTTTGTAAGATTTCAAAGCCTGACAGAGCCCTGAGTCAAGGGGGAACTCNAGAGTCATTCAGTTTTGTAAGATTTCAAAGCCTGACAGAGCCCGAAGTCAAGGGGGGACTCCTTGAATAGACATAGCAAGGACTTCCAAGCTCTTTCAACCTTAGGACCAAAATTGCAGGAAATCACACCAGCACTCATCTTCAAGATTGCAGATTGGCTTGCACAATATTAGCTCCTTCAAAACTCGCACTATAAACTTCTATTGTGCCGCAACAATCTCCTGTAGAACGTACCATAATCTCTCTTTTGCCTATTCAATCTTCTTTTAAATATGTTTTGCTGCCTCACGTGTTATAGGCATTGCTACAGTCGTGCATATGCCTCAATCTCTTGCATCGCATTTGTCTCACAAAGGAATTGAAGCATCTAGCCATCAACTCTCTTCAAAACTTGTGTATAATGTAGTATTCTTGTTTGTATCAAATTAATCACCAAAACATGACTATTGTCACAGTCTAGCGTGTGTCATGATCTTTCCCATAAAATATTCATCGTAGCAATATAATCGTAATGCCTGCATAATAACGATCATCTCCTAAATTTACAAACCAACTTGTGTTTAGCCAGAAACAAGAATTAATTAATCAAGATTATATTTAAGCAAAGCACCCATTGCTGCTCAGTTGGAGAAAATAGATGGATAAGAGTGTGTTAGCTTAATGAGGACAAATAAACTAAATAAGACTTTATAATGTACAAAATGATAAAAAAATTATAAATTTAGATTGAGAAATCCAGAATGTATAACACAGTTATCATATTAAGATAGAAGGTGAAAGATTCAGGGGGTGGTTTGGGCTTTTGATAAACTATGCTAAGTGTTTGCCGATGTCTATGCCATGCACAATTGGGCAATGCAAATATAATATTTTCTGCAGTGGCATGGCAAAATAATTGGATTTGTTTTATTTTTTTCTTAGTTTTTTGTTCAATTAAGATTGAATACAGGAAATAGATATTATGTCCGTATTCACCCGGATGTGTTGACGATGGTAAGGGTTCCACCATGCTACTGTGCGCAATGGTGTGGTTGAATCCACCCTGCGATCCGCACATCCAAACCACGCACGTAATGCTTTCTCAAATATAAGAGTCAGGCTTCTCTATGTTATGTGTAAAGAACAAATATACCACATGCACACGTTTATGTGGCGCATCAAAGTTTAGACTAGACGAGTAAGTCCTTAACCATGTAGGTTATATATTAAAAAGAGAGTCTTTGCTTCTGTTGAATTTGTGGATATAATGAGCGTTCTCTTTGAACACATTGAAATGCTTTTGCTTCTCATTAAGATCTCTTGAGACCGCATGATTCTTTCTCCGTTACTGAGATTATAAAAATGAGCAACATTTTCTTGTCTTCCTAATGAAGATCTACAGTGTTTGGTTGGGGAAAGGGAGAAAGGGGAATATGTTTTATAAGACTGTGGAGGGGAATGAGAATGAGGTGTCAGTTTTTTGTTGTTATTAACTTAATAGTAGGCAGATTTATTATTAAGTACTTAATTAAATTATTAATTTAACTAATATAGGCTCAATTAAGAAGTGTTAGAATTAATATTTAGAGGTTTTACATTTTTTTTTTTGAGTAACAAACAAATTAACAATTCTTGAAGGCTAGAGGTTAAAATGGAGGGATTTTCATCAAGATTCAGATTTAAATTTTAAAATTTTATTATTTTTTTATAAATTAGTTTATTAGGGTGATTAGTAAATTTCATTTAATAATTCCTTAAGTAATGATTGGAAATATTTAGTAAAATTCCCAGAGATCAATGAAGAACCAAAGAATTTTCTACGAAATTTTGAAATAAATTTGGTTTATATATAAAATTGAACTTCAATTATATGATTTTTTATCTTTTTTTCCTAGTTAATCTTAAATAACTAAATAAAAAATATGTCTTATTTTTTTATTTCTCATTTGTTTTTAGATATTGCTCAATTTTCTTTTACCTTTTTGGATTTTGAAAATTTTTATTTTGAAATTCCTACAATGTACATTGATTTTTCAAAAAATTTATAATTATTAAATAAATTTCCAAGACATTTGTAAGAACTTACCAAATCAGTGCTAATTGGGCCGCATTTTATTAATGACATGATTCAATTGGTTGATGGGATCCGCCATTGGGCCCCAAGTCGGCCGCATGATTTAGGAGGAAATCTCTATTTCTTCACCCAAAAAAATCTGATGGGAAGAAAAGGAAGAAGAAGATGCTCTTTTTTATGAAATTTTTATTCCTTCGCCCAAAAAAACAGGCCCCATTCTCTTCACAATCCCAACTAAACAATATTCTCTTCCTTAATAAGAGAAAGAAGAAGAAGATGTTTTTTAACCGCGACGGTTACTGCCATCTACATAGCTGAGAAGTATTTAGAGAGGGAAGAATGGCGCCATCACGGCTGTGAAGACATCACATGGTCTCAAGAAAGCTTGATGAGAAACATAAACGCTTCAATGTGTGCCAAGAGAAGTCTAGCTATATCCATGACTTGAGCAATAAACACAAAGACACCCCTTAAGAAGCTCCATCTAAACAAGTTCGCCGATTTAACCGATTAACAATTATACTTCACCTATCCCGGTTCGTTCATGTACCAGAGCAGTGATTCTCATAGTTTTCCAATGTCCATCGACTGGGTGGAGAAGGACGCCATCACGCCTGTGAAGAACTAAAGCCGATGTGTTAATTGATAAGTCAATATTATTTAATATTATTTATATTAGAAGTGATACATTTTTTCATTTAATACAATGCATGATTAGGGAAACTTTTCCTCTTAGGTTTCTCCCATTCCATTGGATTGAAATCTCAAGAGACGACTTTCCACTATTAAATTCTTGCAAGTTCTTAAGAGATCTATTGTATAAGAGGAAAATGTGCTACCCTC
>JXCR01089989.1:4342-18684 GCA_002079205.1 Phalaenopsis hybrid cultivar
TGAAGGTCTTCGATCTCATGGTTTCTAAAGGAAGAAAACCAGACGCTGTTACCTACTGCATATTGATCAATTTATATTTGAGGGCAGAAAAGACTGATTTAGCTCTTAGGATATTTGATGAGTTGCCTGAGAGGGGATTTGAACAGACTGCAACTATATGCAATGCTATATTGAATGAACTGTATCGTGTAGGACGAGTAACTGATGCCAGAAGAACGCATCAGAAGATGATGGCTGCTGGTGTTTCTCCAGATATTGACACATATCATGCGATTATTCGGGGACTTTGTAAAAACAATTGTTTTGATGAGGCAATGGATGTTTTTCAATCCATGCTCTCCCAAAATTCTGAAATTGCAGTCAAGACATTCAATTTCATGATGGATGGGTTGTACAAAGCTGGCAGATTTAAGTCAGTTAGGGATCTCTTTGATGGCCTTTCTGCCAAAGGGTTGTCGCCTGATGCTTTCACCTATACTATATTAATGAATTCTCTTATAAGTGATGGTTCAATGGATGAGTTTGAGGATTTGTATCAATCAATGGAGAAATCCAGTTGTATTCTGGATTCAGCTTTGCTCAATTCAATTGTTCAGAGCTTACTCAAGAGTGGAGATATTAAGAAAGCGATTAATTTTCTTAATAGAATGGAAAAGAAGAATTTTTCACTCGAAGAGCCCAATGTTATGCTATTGAATTCTTTGCTCAACGAGAATGAAAGTTTTCAAGAACATTTGAAGTCAATTCCCCATTTCCCTGAACAAAATGCGGATTTAAGGGATGAGATTAACATTGATTCATTGATCGAACGTTTCAAGGCCTATTTGCTACAAGATGAAGCCTCAAAAGTGTGATTTTAGAGTGGATTTTTCTTGAATTGTCAATTGGTTTCGTCATTGTATGCTTTGCATCGCTTTGATGCACTAGGTTCCCAGCGCATTATTGTCAACAGAAAGCTTCACGGTCCATCAGTAAGTTTATAAGCATGACAGTTATTTCTTTTATTTTATTTCAAGGCTTGTGATTTTTGTTAGGGAAATTTACTTACATACCACTTTTTCTTATATATTTACATATCTAACACCTAAATCTCATATTTACACGCATACCACTCAAATTTTTAACATCCCGTTAAAAATACCGCCATCACTATCTTTTTAAAAGTGAATTGCACATTTTCATTGGTTTATGCCACCCAGGTGTGATAAACATAAATATCAAACGTTGGNCTCAAGAGTGGAGATATTAAGAAAGCGATTAATTTTCTTAATAGAATGGAAAAGAAGAATTTTTCACTCGAAGAGCCCAATGTTATGCTATTGAATTCTTTGCTCAACGAGAATGAAAGTTTTCAAGAACATTTGAAGTCAATTCCCCATTTCCCTGAACAAAATGCGGATTTAAGGGATAAGATTAACATTGATTCATTGATCGAACGTTTCAAGGCCTATTTGCTACAAGATGAAGCCTCAAAAGTGTGATTTTAGAGTCGATTTTTCTTGAATTGTCAATTGGTTTCGTCATTGTATGGTTTGCATCGCTTTGATGCACGAGGTTCCCAGCGCATTATTGTCAACAGAAAGCTTCACGGTCCATCAGTAAGTTTATAAGCATGAAAGTTATTTCTTTTATTTTATTTCAAGCCTTGTGATTTTTGTTAGGAAAATTTACTTACATACCACTTTTTCTTATATATTTACATATCTAACACCTAAATCTCATATTTACACGCATATTACTCAAATTTTAACATCCTGTTAAAAATACCGCCATCACTATCTTTTTAAAAGTGAATTGTACATTTTCATTGGTTTATGCCACCCAGGTGTGATAAACATAAATATCAAACGTTGGCTGTTAGATATGTAAATAAGTAAGATTTGTGTGGTAGATATGTAAATTTCTCTTATTGTTATTAGCTACACATTATTGCTGCCCTGGTTCCCTGGGCTGCCTTCAAGTTACTGTCTAACATCTATAAGCACGGATAAAATTTTTTATAGTTCCATGCCTGTNTTTGCTGTCCTGGTGCCCTGGGCTGCCTTCAAGTTACTGTCTAACATCTATAAGCACGGATAAAATTTTTTATAGTTCCATGCCTGTCAAGTCACTGCAATTAGAAAAACAAATTTTGCATGCTTGTGTAGTTTCTATATTTTCTTAAAAATCTAGCTTACTTGTTTGATAGTTTTTTGTTTATTCAAGGAATTGAAAACAATGAAGTACTGGTTTCTCAACTTGAAATTCATAATACTCTAGGCCCCATATGTTCACAAGCAATATTTATGGAGTTTAGTAACAAATGATATGCATATTCCCATTGCCATAGGCTCAAGGGGTATNCTATGTTCAGAAGCAATATTTATGGAGTTTAGTAACAAATGATATGCATATTCCCATTGCTATAGGCTCAAGGGGTATTGATGCAAATTTTATAAGTTGATAGGTTCTCCTCGGAAGTTTAGATTTCACTGAATGCTCGCATGCTTGTACCATTTTGCAGTCATATTATTTAAGAGAGAACTGCTAAATTAGTCCTTCGACTGTTTAGATGGGGCAAGTTTAGTCATAGAGTTTATAGAAGTGTTAAAATAGTCCACAAACTCTTTAAATTGGGATTGAAACAGTCTTCCATGGCCTTCATGGGGATTATTTCAACCTATATTAAAAGAGTGGGGACTAAATTGATACTTTTATAGACTTTGGGATTCAAATGACCAACTGCAAAGAGCCTATTATTCAAGTTTTTATCTGCAAAATATGTAAAGATTTATTGAGGTTGCAAAAAAGGCTTTTATATGTATCATTTTGAATGGCTGTTATTGAGTGAACTTGATATGTTATTTGTTATTGCAAATCATGGTAATTGTTGCGCATCTCATTCAAGTTCTTCCAGCTAGTTGTTAATAACCAACTGGGTATATATCTGATGATGTTCAAATCTAAACCTTTTTAAAATAATGGATCTAAGTAAAACTTTCCAAAAATCTCAAGAGATCTAGGAATAGTTTATTTAGATTTCTTCATCTACAAATAATTTATAGTTGTGGTACACATTCTGGCAATCCAAGTTCAAATTCGGGCCAAATCCCGTATATTCCAAAAATTTTCTCACTGTTCTACAGAGTCAGAACTTCCTTCCCACTATCATTTCTCAATTTATAGACGTTAAAAAATATTTAATGGTTTTGAGATTATCTCTGGACTGTCAATTATATTTCAGCTCTGGAAATTTGTCAATAGTTCTCATTACTAAATTTTTTTGCCATTATTTTCTTCTCATTCAGCTAGTCATTTGTGGATGCTAAAATAAATTTTGTGAAGCTGCATATTCATGGCTGTCATTTGTTGCAAGCTAACCTTCAAGTACTTGTGCTTTTTAGCAGATTGAAGCATGCGCATTTAGCACCATTTGGCGTAGGTTTGCTTGAGGCTTATAAAAATCTTCATCTTCTAATGAGAAAGCGGAGGTACGTATGTCTAAAATGAACCCTTAATTTGGTTGTGCAAAATGAAAAAAGATTTTACTTGATTAAGGAAAAGAAGATTTACGTACATGGCACTTAATTCTGATGCGTTTACACATCTAACATATGAACTT
The DNA here is from genome assembly GCA_002079205.1 of Phalaenopsis hybrid cultivar. Taxonomy (NCBI): domain Eukaryota; kingdom Viridiplantae; phylum Streptophyta; class Magnoliopsida; order Asparagales; family Orchidaceae; genus Phalaenopsis; species Phalaenopsis hybrid cultivar. The sequence continues at coordinate 7,944 of JXCR01089989.1, forward strand.
TAGTTTATATATATATGCCACCTTACCTTGCATGAGAAGATATATTTCACTTTTTAAAAGTTAAAATAGTGGTATTTTTTGGTGATAAGAAATATTTGAGTGGCATTAATGCAAAATGTAAAGTTTAGATCTTAGATATGTAAATACATAGGATATGAATGGAATGTTATGTAAATGCCCCCAAGAGAAAAAGCCGCAAGGTCTACCTTCAACCGTTGCATTTTGTCTCTGACTTCATAACCAAATCTTCTTTTGAATTATTTAATTATGAGTTTTTGAAGATGTCAGAAACAGGTTTTATGGGTAAAAACATGCTGATTTAGCCAGCTTTGACGCTAAATTTGAGCTTTTTTAATCATCAGCGTTAAGGATTTGAACAGAAAGAAAATAGCTATTGTGCTTTTTGAACTTTTCTTTCCATTTTGAAGCATTTTGGATGATTATTTTGATCGTAATGACAATATGTTTTCCATTTTCATATTTTCATTGTTCAATTAAACCAACTGTTTCCAAGTTTGACTGATAAAGTATTGATTAGATTTGAGAAAAATAGGCTCCCATTTTATTTCATGGATGACTGTTTTTATCGAATATTTGGCTAATTTTTACTTGATGGCAATATTCTTCGTATTTATATTCATTTCATGAAGTTCCATGACAATGAAATAACCACTTTGTCGCAGGTTTGAAAACTCCAAATGGTTTCTAAAAGCCTTGTAACAATTTCACAATCCATTTTGCTCAAAATGGTTTTCCTGCTGTTATTGTCCTCGAGATTTGGCTGAGAATCACTTGCTGAAGTTTGAGGTAAAAGATCAAACTCTTTTATTGGCCTTCATATTTGATAAAATTTTGAGTTGTTTTATAAATCTTAGCTTGTTGTTTCCATATGATGAATCATAGATGTGCTTTATTTCATTGATTCCTTTCTTTTGTTGTTTTAGGGTCATAAAACTCCATATCTTATAAATTGAAAAGCAAATTGCATTGCACACTAATTTATGTGAAAAATATTTAAAATTATATTAGGAAATAATTTATTCATGTTAGACGGTATGAGGATTGGATTTATTTACTTTGATTGGATTTATTTCTTTTGATTGGATTTATTTCTTTTGATTGGATTTATTTCTTTTGATTGGATTTATCTTCAAGCAATTATTATGAATTGATTAATTTGAGATAAAGGTGATATATATTTCCTTTCATATTATTTAATTTTCTTGTCTTTTCTATTCTATGATTCGTGTAAAGATATTTATATCTAGTTTTCATATCATTAAAATAATTCGGTTGAATTCTGAAAATTAACGTGGTAGGAGAGGTTTGAAAGAAATACTACAGTTTTCTGCACCAGAAACTTCCCATTCTCTGCAACTGACATTCTTTGTCGTGCTGCAGCCTTTCATTTGCCTCATTTTTCAATTTTCCGCAGGAAACTTCCTCTCCCCGTAGGCTCGATCGCCACATTTTCCTTTTGCAACCTTTTCCGCCGTTGGAATTTCCTCCCGCAGGTTTCTCATCGCTGAAATTCCTCCTGCTGCCAACCAGACCAGCCCAATGGAGTTATTTGCAGCTGTAGAAGGCTGTGCCCGATGATGCGGAAGAGCGGTGACAAGCGTACAAGATTGGGATATTTGTCTTGGCGTTGGTGACAAGCCCGACATTCGCTGTCTGCAACTCCTCGATTCACCTCATGTCGTAGCATGTTGCTCTATTGCTCTGAAATCTATCGACTTATGCTGCTGGTGTTCTGGTTTTTTCTTCTGTAGCAGCGAAAGATGCGAGCCCTAGCGTCCTCTTCACGATCCATCATTGATGATTATTCTTCATGGCTACCTGGTCAACCTTGCTGCTCAGTTATCCAAGTCTTGAGCTTCTCATTTGATATTTGATCCTAATGCCGTGCCTTAGTCTATTCTTCCCCGTGACCCCGCACCATCTAAGGTAGCAGTGACTCCGNTAGTTAAGGATCTTTTTGATGGCCTTTCTGCCAAAGGGTTGTCGCCTGATGCCTTCACCTATACTATATTAATGAATTCTCTTATAAGTGATGGTTCAATGGATGAGTTTGAGGATTTGTATCAATCAATGGAGAAATCCAGTTGTGTTCTGAATTCAGCTTTGCTCAATTCAATTGTTCAGAGCTTACTCAAGAGTGGAGATATTAAGAAAGCTATTAATTTTCTTAATAGAATGGAAAAGAAGAATTTTTCACTCGAAGAGCCCAATGTTATGCTATTGAATTCTTTGCTCAACGAGAATGAAAGTTTTCAAGAACATTTGAAGTCAATTCCCCATTTCCCTGAACAAAATGCGGATTTAAGGGATGAGATTAACATTGATTCATTGATCGAACGTTTCAAGGCCTATTTGCTACAAGATGAAGCCTCAAAAGTGTGATTTTAGAGTGGATTTTTCTTGAATTGTCAATTGGTTTCGTCATTGTATGCTTTGCATCGCTTTGATGCACTAGGTTCCCAGCGCATTATTGTCAACAGAAAGCTTCACGGTCCATCAGTAAGTTTATAAGCATGACAGTTATTTCTTTTATTTTATTTCAAGGCTTGTGATTTTTGTTAGGGAAATTTACTTACATACCACTTTTTCTTATATATTTACATATCTAACACCTAAATCTCATATTTACACGCATACCACTCAAATTTTTAACATCCCGTTAAAAATACCGCCATCACTATCTTTTTAAAAGTGAATTGCACATTTTCATTGGTTTATGCCACCCAGGTGTGATAAACATAAATATCAAACGTTGGATGTTAGATATGTAAATAAGTAAGAATTGTGTGGTAGATATGTAAATTTCTCTTATTGTTATTAGCTACACATTATTGATGCCCTGGTGCCCTGGGCTGCCTTCAAGTTACTGTCTAACATCTATAAGCACGGATAAAATTATTTATAGTTCCATGCCTGTCAAGTCACTGCAATTAGAAAAACAAATTTTGCATGCTTGTGTAGTTTCTATATTTTCTTAAAAATCTAGCTTACTTGTTTGATAGTGTTTTGTTTATTCAAGGAATTGAAAACAATGAAGTACTGGTTTCTCAACTTGAAATTCATAATACTTTGGGCCCCCTATGCTCACAAGCAATATTTATGGAGTTTAGTAACAAATGATATGCATATTCCCATTGCCATAGGCTCAAGGGGTATTGATGCAAATTTTATAAGTTGATAGGTTCTCCTCGGAAGTTTAGATTTCACTGAATGCTCACGTGCTTGTACCATTTTGCAGTCATATTATTTAAGAGAGAACTGCTAAATTAGTCATTCGACTGTTTAGATGGGGCAAGTTTAGTCATAGAGTTTATAGAAGTGTTAAAATAGTCCACAAACTCTTTAAATTGGGATTGAAACAGTCTTCCATGGCCTTCATGGGGATTATTTCAACCCATATTAAAAGAGTGGGGACTAAATTGATACTTTTATAGACTTTGGAATTCAAATGACCAACTGCAAAGAGCCTATTATTCAAGTATTTATCTGCAAAATATGTAAAGTTTTATTGAGGTTGCAAAAAAGGCTTGTATATGCATCATTTTGAATTGCTGTTATTGAGTGAACTTGATATGTTATTTGTTATTGCAAATCATGGTAATTGTTGTGCAACTCATTCAAGTTCTTCCAGCTAGTTGTTAATAACCAACTGGGTATATATCTGATGATGTTCAAATCTAAACCTTTTTAAAATAATGGATCTAAGTAAAACTTTCCAAAAATCTCAAGAGATCTAGGAATAGTTTATTCAGATTTCTTCATCTACAAATAATTTATAGTTGTGGTACACATTCTGGCAATCCAAGATCAAATTCGGGCCAAATCCCGTATATTCCAAAAATTTCCTCACTGTTCTACAGAAAATTATTGCGTCCGCCCACCGCACGCAGAGATGCGTGCGGTGGGCCAATAAAAACTCTTCCTTTACCAAAAAAGTGTATGTCAGTGGGCCCATTTTTAAATTTACGATTTTTTTTAAAAAAATTTCATTAGACGGCGCACGCGAGATGCATTCGCCGTCTGCACGCAAGAATCCCTCCTGTCTACAGAGTCAGAACTTCCTTCCCACTACCATTTCTCAATTTATAGACGTTAAAAAATATTTAATGGTTTTGAGATTATCTCTGGAGTGTTAATTATATTTCAGCTCTGGAAATTTGTCAATAGTTCTCATTACTAAATTTTTTTGCCATTATTTTTTTATCATTTAGCTAGTCATTTGTGGATGCTAAAATAAATTTTGTGAAGCTGCATATTCATGGCTGTCATTTGTTGCAAGCTGACCTTCAAGTACTTGTGCTTTTTAGCAGATTGAAGCATGCGCATTTAGCACCATTTGGTGTAGGTTTGCTTGAGGCTTATAAAAATCTTCATCTTCTAATGAGAAAGCGGAGGTACGTATGTCTAAAATGAACACTTAATTTGGTTGTGCAAAATGAAAAAAAGATTTTACTTGATTAAGGAAAAGAAGATTTACATACATGGCACTTAATTCTGATGCGTTTACACATGTAACATATGAACTTTAGTTTATATATATATGCCACCTTACCTATGCATGAGAAGATATATTTCACCTTTTAAAATTTAAAATAGTGGTATTTTTTGGTGATAAGAAATATTTGGGTGGTATAAATGCAAAATGTAAAGTTTAGATCTTAAATATGTAAATACATAGGATATGAATGGAATGTTATGTAAATGCCCCCAAGAGAAAAAGCCTCAAGGTCTACCTTCAACCGTTGCATTTTGTCTCTGACTTCATAACCAAATCTTCTTTTGAATTATTTAATTATGAGTTTTTGAAGATGTCAGAAACAGGTTGTATGGGTAAAAACATGCTGATTTAGGCAGCTTTGACGCTAAATTTGAGCTTTTTTAATCATCAGCGTTAAGGATTTGAACTGAAAGAAAATAGCTATTGTGCTTTTTGAACTTTTCCTTCCATTTTGAAGCATTTTGGATGATTATTTTGATCGTAATGACAATATGTTCTCCATTTTCATAGTTTCATTGTTCAATTAAACCAATAGTTTCCAAGTTTGACTGATAAAGTATTGATTAGATTTGAGAAAAATAGGCTCCCATTTTATTTCATGGATGTCTGTTTTTATCGAATAATTGGCTAATTTTTACTTGATGGCAATATTCTTCGTATTTATATTATGAAGTTCCATGACAATGAAATAACCTCTTTGTCGTAGGTTTGAAAACTCCAAATGGTTTCTAAAAGCCTTGTAACAATTTCATCATCCATTTTGCTCGAAATGGTTTTCCTGCTGTTATTGTCCTCGAGATTTGGCTGAGAATCACTTGCTGAAGTTTGAGGTAAAAGATCAAACTCTTTTATTGGCCTTCATATTTGATAAAATTTTGAGTTGTTTTATAAATCTTAGCTTGTTGTTTCCATATGATGAATCATAAATGTGCTTTATTTCATTGATTCCTTTCTTTTGTTGTCTTAGGGTCATAAAACTCCATATCTTATAAATTGAAAAGCAAATTGCATTGCACACTAATTTTATGTGAAAAATATTTAAAATTATATTAGGAAATAATTTATTCATGTTAGACGTTATGAGAATTAGATTTATTTATTTGGATTAGATTTATTTCTTTTGATTGGATTTATTTCCTTTCCTATTTTACAGCGTTCCCTTTATCTCCAAACAATTATTATGAATTGATTTATTCGAGATAAAGGTGTTATATATTTCCTTTCATGTTATTTACTTTTCTTGTCTTTTCTATTCTAGGATTCGTGTAAAGGTATTTATATCTCGTTTTCGTATCATTAAAATAATTCAGCTGAATTTTGAAAATTAACATGGTATCAAAGCTTTGAAATAAATCCTAGAGTTTTCTGCCACCTCAAACTTCCTATTATCTGCAGTTGGCATTCTTTGTCCTGCTGCAGACCCTTCATTTGCCTCATTTTTCAATTTTTTCCACAGGAAACTTCCTCTCCCTGCAGGGCCGGCCGCCACATTTTCCTTCTGCAACCTTTCCCGCCATTGGAATATCCTCCCGCAGCTATCTTGTCGTTGAAATTCCTCCTGCAGCCAACCAGGCCATCCCAATGGAGTTATTTGTAGCTGTAGAAGGCTGTGCCCGATGATGCGGAAGAGCGGTGATACGCGTGCAAGATTGGGATATTTGGCTTGCCGTTGGTGACATGCCCGACATTCGCTGTCTGTAACTCCTCAATTCCCCTCATGTAGTAGCATGATGCTTTGTTGCTCTCAAATCTATCGACTTATGCCTCTGGTGTTTTGGTTGTTTCTTTTGTGGCGGTGAAAGATGCGAGCCCTAGCGCCCTCTTCATGATCCATCACTGATGATTATCACTGATGATTATTCTTCATGGCCACCTGGTCAACGTTGCTGCTCAATTATCCGAATCTTGAATTTCTTATTTGATCTTTGATCCTAATGCCGTGCCTAGGTCTGGATGATCTGCTCAAGATCGCGACCATTGAGCCAATTAGCTTGGCTAGGCTTGTAGATGAGGGAATTATCATCATGGACATCGAGCTGGCTATTGGTAGTGGCGATTCTCCAGCTGTGCCATACTGGAGCCCCATATCTAGCTATTCTTGTTACCTTCATGAAGGATATTTTCCTCTAAGATCATGTCACCATTGTAGTGGTGCAGCTGAGTAATGCGTTTCCTTCTTTTGTAGCATTGACCTTTTTTATAGAATCCACCGACTTTCCATGACTAATCCCTCCTGTAAACTCTTCTTCCTCCACCTCACCTTGGGAGAAAATGATGATGTGCGATGAGCTGTCTTTGCTCGCTCACAAAAACCCCGCAGTTTTAGTTGGATGATTGGGATTAGCCTAAGTTTACAGGATGGGAAAGTTGGCTGGTGCCTGCATGGCTGAATATATCTTGGTTCTTTTTGGTCATTACTGTATGAAGAATGCTTTGCTCTGCTGGTAATCAAGGACTTATGTCATCTCCATGAAGGCAGTTATGTATACTGCTGGCTCCCCAATCATGCCATAGCGGAACCTCATTTGTTGCTTTTCACGTTGAGCTTGTTCCCTTAATAGTATTGACTTTGATTACAGAATCTACAGCCAAGGCCTAGCTAAACACTCCTATAACCCTCTTCCACCTCAGCTTTGCCCTCCAAAAATCTTGGCTATAGTTCTTCCAACGCTGCAAATCAGCCCTTTGGAGCCCTCCTACACAGCTTTTTCATGCAACAAGCTCTTCTCCGAAACCTTTTCCGGCCACGGCCTTACCTCCGAAGCTTTTTCATTATAGCAAACCCACCTCCGATGTTTTTCCCTACAGCAGGCCAATATCTAGAGCTTTTCGCTGCAGCCGACACTCCTCTGAAGTTTTTCCCTGCAACAGTCCCTCCGCCGGAGCTTTTTTCCGCAATAGGTCTTTCCTCCGGAGAATTTTTTTCTGCTTCAGGCTTGCCTCCAGAACTTTTTCCTGCAACAGACCTTTCCTCCAGAGTTTTTCCCTGCAACAAGCTCTCCTCTGGAGTTTTTTTCTGCATCAGACTCTCCTCCGAAACGTTTTTCCTTGCAGACCATTCCTTGTAGCTTTTCATTTGGGTTGTCTACTTTTCTGCAAACTTCGCAGTAATATTACTTGTAGGAGTCATCCGCCTAATTACAGACATTGCAAAAACTGCAGTAAAAAACAACCACAATCAACTAAAAATATCCTTAAATGCTCTTGGAGTTAATTACTAAGTATCAAATGAAGACCTCAAGTTCTACCTCACAAAAAAATTTTCTTGCCCATGGTTTGACATTTTGAAATCCAAGTCAAACATGATTGCCAACTATGTTCAACTTGAGGGGAAAAAGTTATATTATAAAATGATTTATTTCTGTTAGAAGTCGTGAGTATTATATTTATTTCTTTGGATTGGATTTATTTCCTTTCCTAATTTATGTTTTTTTTTTAAATCTCGGAATAATTATTATGAATTGATTAATTGAATATATATATGTGTTATATCATTCATTTAATGTTATTTTATTTTTCTTGTCTTTTCTATTCTAGAATTCGTGTAAGGGTATTTATACTTCTTTTCATTTCAATAAAATAATTCCTCTGAATTCTGAGAATTAAAAAAGAAATATTATAGACTATTTTATGAAAAATGACAGGAGACGAAAGACTCTTCAACAATGCTTGCTACGAAGGCGGAATTGTACCAACCAAAATTCAATATGGCCTTTAAACAAATTGATGTGATCAACATGTCCAAGGAGCTTCTAAGATTTCCACATGGACTTGGGGAAAATATCCATAGAGCTCCCTTTAATTTATGCAATGTCAATGACTTTTGACAATGCATCTCATTTTTAGGAATAAGATGATGGCATAGTTCCAAGCTTCCCCATCCAATATGTCAAAAAAATTAGATGCATTTACATACCTTCCACAAAATTCTTACGTATTTACGTATTTAACATCCAAAATGTTTGACGTCACATGAAAAGGACCGCTACTACTATCTTTTCTTAAAAGTGAAATACATCTTTTCATACATAGAATTATGACACCAAGATGCTATAAATGTAAATATCAAACTTTAGGTGTTAGATATGCAAATATATAAGAATTGTGTCGTATTCATGCAATTTTTAGTTGAAAGAAAATAAAAATTTTATGATATTTCAAATTCCTTAAATTTTATTTTTGTATTTTTTTTAGTTTTAAAAATATGCAAAAAAAAATTAAAAAATGAAAAATAAAATATAAAATCCTAACATTGCTATTGACGGAACAAACCTTATAGCCATATTTCTCATATGACTTGTAAATAATCAGTTCATGGTGCCCCACACCAAGTCTCAAGCAACCCATAGATTAGACAATTAGCATATTTTAAAAAAATAATAATAAAAATGAAAATAAAACTCTACACTAAGCATGAATATTTGTAATAGAAAAATGTGTTGACTTTGACCAGAGTTTAAATTCATAATTTCCATGTATTTATATATCTAAAACCTAAAATTTAATTTCTTACATTTATACCCCCTCACTCTTTTATATCACATCAAATATATCCCCATTTTAACTTCTAGAAAGTGAAATAGACTTTTTCTTTAGGGACCATGCAAGGCTCAAATTTAGGGTTGCCAAAAATTATAATGACTTACTGACAATTGGATAAGTATTACGTCCGAACTCTGGATGTAGAGATATGTATGAAGTTCAATGAAATCAAGTCACGTGGCGGTGATAAAAAAATTAAAAAAAAACTATTTTAGCACAAGGAATATTCCTCTCGTGTTATTACACGTTATTCATTTGTTATTGTGGTGGTATTCATGTACTATTGTGTTCTGGGAATATTCTCAGTATTATAATAACACAATAATACATCAATACCATCACAATAACACCCGAATAACCAAAATAACACAGGAGAAATATTCTCTTATATTACCAGGCTGGATCACAAGAAAATGAGTTTTTTTTTTATGTCAGATCACGTCGAGTTGATTCATTATTTCAAAGTCCAGAAGCCATACGTAATAATTTTTCCGATTTGAAGGCGTTGTATATCATGATAAAAATCATGATATCCAAATCTTTCTACTGTGGGCCCTATCCAAGGCCCAACTTAAGATAAAAGGGATGTTTGCATAACTGCCACCGAATTCCTACGTATTAACATGTCAAACCCTTAAACTTTAATTTTTACCTCTATACCCCCAATGTTCTGCTGGAAATATCGGAATCGGGTGGTTTGTATGTAAAAATTGAAGTTTATGTGGTTGGCATATCAAAACACAAGAATCGTGCGGTATTTATGTAAATAAACCCTAAATAAAAGTCTTCATATATCCAACCTTGATTTCTGAATCTTGCACTTACTATTATTAAAATCCTAAATATTCTCTCGATCTAGATGATTTCAGCCGTTCGATTTCCACAACAACGGTCATGATCAGGTGAGCAAAAACATTAAATAAAAACAAATATAGAATACTTCGATATGGTTCATTCTATAACATTAAACTTTATAAATTATGTTCAATTTTTTTGTTCCTTTAAATAGATTAATATAAATGTGGGGAAGGAAATCTTACGTGCATACCACACAATTCTTATGTATTTACATATATAACATCTGAAGTTTAATATTTATGTTTTATAATTTTGATGACTGGTAGGAATTTCATGATCGTAGAGTAACGAATAATCATCTTAGCGTTGTACGATAGTTTAGAACACACTCATATGAAAAAAAAAGATAACAAGCGGGGACAACATAAGTTTTTACGTGGAAAACCCGGAAAGTGAAAAAACTATGGGGTCCACCTGATTGAAATATTTAACTATATTTGGTAATAACATGAACACCCCTTTGCCTCATATACAGTAAAGACTTGTACAGTTTTTCTGATTACAACAGAAGCAGTTGTTGCCCTGTGGTAGAGAGTGAGCGGTGGCTGATGCTGGCCGACTGCAGCCTGCGGTGGCGGCTGGAGTTCGCTGAAGGTGGAAAGATTTACATACATGCCACTAAATTTCTTTGTATTTAGATATCTAAAACCTAAAATTTAATTTTTGCATAAAAAAATTATTTTATCAATGCGTGAAAATATGCATTTCTCTTTTTAAAAGTTAAAAATGATGGTATTTTTAGTGTAAAAAAACATTTTAGTGGTATAAATGTAAAAATTAAAATTTAGATATTAGAAAATGTAACTGCAAAAAATTGAGTGG
>JXCR01089996.1:0-17589 GCA_002079205.1 Phalaenopsis hybrid cultivar
TAATTTTAAATTATTTCACTAATAAGAAAATATTAATGACATCAAATTTAGTGAAATTCTTAATTAAGATTCAACCATATTGTGAAAAATATGATGAAATTATTCTTAGGATAATTTATGTGAGAGAATATGAATAATATCAATAATTCAAAGGAATATTTTGTATAGTTTGATAATTTATTGCTTAACTGATGAGCTAGTTTTCTTGCCATGGATAATGTGCTATAAATGCAACTCATGAAGTCAATTTCAAGTCTAAATATTATATAATTTATAAGTTAATGCAAATGATAAACTTAATCATCAAAAGTAAATAACTATTTGATTTTAAGTGACTGCATTTTGATATTCAAATGTATGAAATAAACTATGTAAAATCATATAAGTTGAGTTTATGATTGTAGGAAATCATTTATTTTTCATTTTAAAAAGATTAATACGCTAATTTAGCTATATCACTTATTTTTTGTCCATCTATCGAGCTGATTAATTAAGTTGAATTTGGTGTTTATCCTAAAATATATTGTTGACCTCACTTTTGGTTGAGGTCTAGAAATTTCTTTAGTAGCCTAGGTCTAGCTATAGGACTNTTTTATACTTCATCTCCAAGCATCCCAACTGATCTAAATCTATAAAAAAGCCATGGCCATGGCTATGGAAGAGNGAATTCTCTGCTAAAAAAATCAGATGTTGGAGTTTGCAGAACTTCCATCTGGAAAGAAAGCATTACACAACAAGTGGGTGTATAGGGTGAAGATTAAGCATGATGACAATAAAAGGTACAAGGTTAAACTTGTTCTAAAGGGTTTTCAGCAGAAACACATATTGATTATTCCGAGATTTTCTCTCCTGTGGTGAAGCTTACAACCATCTGGATTGTACTGTCTATGGTGGCTACTAACGATTTCTTCCTTGAGCAGTTAGATGTGAAGACAACCTTTCTTCATGGTGATCTTGAAGAAGACATCTACATGCACCAACTTGAAGGGTTCGTGGTACATGGAAAGAAAGAGTCAGTTTGCAGATTGAAGAAGAGCTTGTATGGACAGTGGCACAAGAAATTTGATAATTTCATGCACAGTGCATGGTACAACAGATGTCAGACAGATCATTATTGTTATGTCAGGTATTTTGACAATTCTTATATCATCATATTGTTGAATGTGGATGATATGCTTACTATAGGTGCTAGTATTAAGGAGATCAATAATCTGAAGGAGTAGATGTCAGAATACTTTGCAATGAAGGATTTGAGAGCGGCAAAACAAATCCTTGGTATGAGAATTGTCAGAGATAGAGTCAGAGACATGTTGATACTCTCTCAGGCTGAGTATGTGAAAAATGTACTTAACAGGTTCAAGATGGATAAGGCCAAACTAGTTGGCACACCCTTGGGAAGTCACTTCAGACTAAGCAAGAACCAATCACCCAAGTCAGAGGAGGAACGACATGAGTAAGGTTCCTTTTGCTGCAGTTATTGGTTCACTTATGTATGTTATAGTTTGCACCATACCTGATATTGCACATACAGTGGGAGTTGTTAGCAGATACATGAGTAATCCTGGAAATGAGCATTGAGAAGCAGTGAAGTGGATGTTGAGGTACCTAAGAGGCTCTTCAGAAACTTGCTTGTGTTTCTCAGAAAAGAGTTCAGAGGTACGGGGCTATGTTGATGCTGATCTAGCTGGAGATATTGATACTAGAAGAAGTACTACGGGTTATATTTATACTATTGGTGACACTGTAGTATCATGGGGCTCTACTCCGTAGAAGACAGTTTCATTGTCTACTACAGAAGCTGAGAACATAACAGTGTTAGAGGCTGCAAAAGAGATGATATGACTACAAGGCTTCTTGGAAGAATTGGGCAAGAAGAATCAGAAGGGTATTCTTTATAGTGATAGTCAAAGCGTCATATTTCTTTCCAGAAACCCAACATTTCAGTCCATAATCAAACAAATTCAGATCAGGTATCACTTCATACGATCATTGTTGGAGGACAGACAGTTGTTGCTTGAGAAAATTTGTGGAAGCCAGAATTCTGCTGATATGTTGACAAAGGGTGTTACTCTGGAGAAATTGAAGTTGTGTGCAGCTTCAATTTGTCTTCTAGCTTGAAGATAGAGGTCTTGAGTTGCAGAAGTTGAGGATAACACGTTTGAGGAAAATGTCTACGTCGCTAGTGGATGATATCAGTTTGAGGAAGAAAAAGTTGGAGTCTGTGTGCCGGTCTCTAAGTAGGAGAATTGTTTAAGTGGAGCCCGTCAAAACGAGAAAAAAAGGGAATTTTCTTGCCACCTAACTACTCTTGCCTACCTCTCGCTTAACGGTTTTATTTTTCTGTGGTTCGCGAATAAGGCTCTCACTTTTTTGGTTTCGCGAATCAGGCCTCTCCCTTAATTGCATCTCCTTCTCTCGCGATAAGAAAGCAGGGCGTAGTGGTTTCACGGGATTGCAAGCTGCGTCTGGAATTGAAAATGCAGCAGAAGAAAGGAAGACCGAGCGATCTCTCAAGTACGAAGGAAGTAGATATCGCAACTCGTCCTTCCGTAGTTGCGAGCAGTGAAGATAGGAAGGTGTTCTTTCTTGCAGTGAAGGCAGGAAGGAATTCTTGCTTGAGGTGAAGACATGAAGAAGAAATTGTTGCTTAAGGTGTTTCATTTTTTGCACTTGTTTTCTATTGTGACTCTCAGATATAGAGAGAGAGAAAGTAAGAAATTTTTTTCTTGTAATTTTCAGCATGATCAGACGGTGTAGTTTCCTTAATTAATAAAATTCTCTGCAACTCCGTGGACGTAGACAAAAAATTTTCAAACCACGTAAATTTGTGTGTTCTTTTCTAGTGTGAATTTTCTCGTTCTATTTTTCACTACGTCGTTGATCGTTCTATTCTATTTCAAATTGCCACAACACCCGAGTCATTTATCAGACCATTAACATAATTTTTTTTACATCATGTTATATATGATATTTTACATTAAGGAAAACATTAGTTTAGGGTCAAATGAAACTAAACTAATGTTCAAAAGCTCTTTATTTAACTTTGCAAGGCAAAATTTTCCACGTCAAGTGTGTTGCTTGTTATACTTATTCAAAGGCTCATGTTAATTGCTTGTAAATAAAAGAAAATTAAGGAAATTTACATTCCAACCACAAAATTCTCATGTATTTACATATCTCACACCAAAACTTTCATATTTAGCTTAACCTTCATATGCTCATTTTCATCATATCTTTAAGAACTACAAATCTAAACTTGTTCGCGAGTTAATACAAACGAAGAGAGAAAATAAGACGAGAAAATATGATATTTAAAGTGAAATATTTTAGGATTTTAATATACTGATCTTCTAAGAAATTGAGTCAAATTGCATATAATTGATGACCCATTTGGATGTCTACTAACACATTAGAGGCAAAAACAAAAGTGGCAGCTTGAACAATATAATTAAAAAACCCACAATATTTAGCTTTTATGTGCATTATAAAATTGATGGCCCATTTGGCTGCTCATTGTTTTAAATTTTAGGTTGATAAAACTCCAGGAGACTGATGGAAGCCTACAAATTTATTGTGGACAGTTTNCACCACAATATTTAGCTTTTATGTGCATTATAAAATTGACGGCCCATTTGGCTGCTTATTGTTTTAAATTTTAGGTTGTAAAACTCCAGGAGACTGATGGAAGCCTACAAATTTATTGTGGACAGTTTGGCACATGCTGGCAGCACGAACGCTAAAGAAAAAATGTTGGCAGCACATTGGCTAGCTAAAATACATTTTTGAGCCGGCTTGACTTTTGTCTTGCGGAATCCGCGTGTGCAGATTCGTAGTATTGGGTGATACTGCTGTAGTAATTCACTAGAATATTGTCATAATAATACTGAATATCATAAAATCTACATCTATATTATCCGCACGTAATATTTTTTTTCTATATTTGGCCTTAGAGGTCAAAGTCCAAGAGAAATGCTAAGAAAATGTTCAATAGCATGGAAGGTACTCTAATATTGGAGAAATTTTAATATATTTAATTAAGATAAAAATAATCATTATATTTTTATGGAGGAAAATGTGTCAGACAGAATTATCCTAAATTTGGGACAACCTATTTGACTCATAAGTTATTTAAAACTAGCTCATATTGATTTGAATTCAAACAAACTAAACCTATTACAAATCGTGTTCTAACCATGATGAATGGACGAATTGATGCAACCAGCTGCGGGGAGGAGAATAAGAGTTCATAATAGAAACTTACTAGAGTCAAACAATGATTACTAGCAACCAGCGAAGGGGAAGAGAAGTTTTTGATTGGTATGGTTTAGACATTGATGAGATCAGCGACTTATGAAATGGAAGAGAATTTCTTAACTGCTTGAGGGATTGTATCTATAAAATATTTTTACACAAAGATGGGGAGTGAATTGGGTGCAAAACAAAATTTCAAATTTCATGCATAATTTTGATTTCTTAGAAAAACTTATGTTGTAAATTGTTGGATTTTGTAAAGCAATTAAAAATGCAAGTACTAAGCACACACTGAAAAAGAACACATAATATTAGATGATTTGACTCTCTGCACTGCATTCAGGCTTAACCAATACCAAATCTCACTAATCAACTAGTACACTTTCAAGATGAGTACAAAACTCTTACATAATTTTACTACTACTCCCTCTTCTTGAGGCCAAGCACTATGACAAGCAAGTAATTTTCTTTCCCGAAGAACAAATACTCCAATCACAAGTACTTTCCTTATCCCCGAGGACAAGTATCTCTCCATCACAATACAATAAGAAATGAAAAAGAAGAATTACAAAGATTAAATATCATAAAAATCTCAAACTTCTTTGCTCACAATCCCCGATCAATCTAAAATGATAAATAGAAAATTTTTAGTCACAATAGTTTTTATTTTAACTATTATGCAATTCCATGTAAAAGTTTTTTACAAATTAATGTATGGCCATATACAGCTTAAGTATGATAAATCTACAAGGAGTATTCCAACGAAAAAACTTAAGTTAAGTTAACCACATAAAATTTTAAGCCAAATCAAGTTAAGTAAAAAGAAACATTGATTTATGAGGGTTTCTACATAGCAAGTAAGAGGATTGGAATTTTGGCCAAGCCCTTGTAAGCACAACAATTTGGAGTTTTTGGTTAGTACTATAACCTATTATATGAAGAAAATTAAGGAAAAAATAATATAAGCATTGGGCAAAAAATTAAAACAAATTGATTCATNTAAAAAATAAAAACGTCCTTCCGAAGCGGGCAACGGAATTTCAATTCCAATGACCGACAGCTTCTTACGGGCAAACTCCACACCAAAAATAGTGCCGACACGGAGAAATCGTTCTTTCTAAATCTTTTGGAGCGTCCTCTTTTGATTCTTCAATTTCTTCTTTATCTACTTCATTTTTTTTTTGAACCCTACCTTCCAACTCTCTTATGATTCTAAGTTGAATGGCTTTTACTTGCTCTTTATTTGAACTTTTGATTTAGTATTACTAGAAAGTTTTCCTTAAGATCTATTACTTAATGAATTTGTAATTTGCCCAAGTTGATTCTCAATATTTCTAATTGTAGCTCATTGACTTTGTAATTGATTTCCACCCAAGTTGATTCTCAATATTTCTAATTGTAGCTCATTGACTTTGTAATTGATTTCCCATTTGGCCACTTCTTCTATATATAACTTCTTCTCCTTAAAT
The DNA here is from genome assembly GCA_002079205.1 of Phalaenopsis hybrid cultivar. Taxonomy (NCBI): domain Eukaryota; kingdom Viridiplantae; phylum Streptophyta; class Magnoliopsida; order Asparagales; family Orchidaceae; genus Phalaenopsis; species Phalaenopsis hybrid cultivar. Next base: position 5,721 of record JXCR01089996.1, read on the forward strand.
TTTGTATTACTGTTGAAACTAGGAGGATAAGTAGATCAATAATTATTATTCTCTTGGTTGTTCCAGTTTTCCAATGGGATTCCTTGGTTGTTCCCCCATTGCTGATTATTACCACCCAAATTGTTATTCCAGTTAAAGTTGGGATGGTTCTNACAAATACTTTAAAAGGTAAATTTAATTGAATTGAGTGAATCAATTTAATTAAACTCATAATTTAATGGGTAGCTAGTCACTTGTGTTCAAAAATAAAATTTAATTTAATTTATTAAATTAAATAGATTAATTTAAATCATGATAAATAATTTAATTAATTTAATCCCGTCATTTCACTAATGCAGTAATTTTATTCATAAGATTTGAAATTTACTAGAGATGAATTTTTTTGGAAATTTTCAAAAATAAATTTACACAATTTTTGTCAATTTTATAAATAATAACTTAAAATTTTAATTTCTATATCTTAAATTTAAACATGGCATGAATTTAAATAATTTATTTAAATAAAATTTAGTTGAAATAATCATGAAAATTTCGGCCATAATATAATTATATCGATATTATCTTTTTTATTATTTAAGAGGAAGAATGTTTTAATTCGAATAATTCATCTGAAAATAATTTTAAATTATTTCACTAATAAGAAAATATTAATGACATCAAATTTAGTGAAATTCTTAATTAAGATTCAACCATACTGTGAAAAATATGATGAAATTATTCTTAGGATAATTTATGTGAGAGAATATGTGCTATAAATGCAACTCATGAAGTCAATTTCAAGTCTAAATATTATATAATCTATATGTTAATGCAAATGATAAACTTAATTATCAAAAGTAAATAACTATTTGATTTTAAGTGACTAGTGATGCTTTTTTATATTCAAATATATGAAATAAACTATGTAAAATCCTATAAGATGAGTTTATGATTGTAGGAAATCATTTATTTTTCATTTTAAAAAGATTAATACGCTAATTTAGCTATATTACNATGGACTCATTATTCTCAACGACACATAGATTGATTATCATCAAAACCCAGTATATTATGGTACATGGTGGTCAACAAATCAATATGATGAGCAACATGTGAAATATAATAGTTTAAGAGGGGAATGACCAATCANTACTTATTTTTTGTCCACCTTTTGAGCTGATTAATTAAGTTGAATTTGATGTTTATCCTAAAATATAAGTAATGGACTCATCATTCTCAACGACACATAGATTGATTATCATCAAAACCCAGTATATTATGGCTCATGGTGGTCAACAAATCAATATGATGAGCAACATGTGAAATATAATAGTTTAAGAGGGGAATGACCAATCATAAGTTTAGAATAGCTTGGCAAAGATTCATTCAATGATTCAAACATTTTATTGTGGGAGGTTCAAAAGAATTATGGTGATTCAAATGCCAGGGGCTTGAATGAATCACTATAAATATGTTGAACTATAATTTTGAACATTGATTAAAATGAAGAATAAAAATTTTGTTCATTTAGGTTCAAAATAAAATTAAAAAAATTATTTTTCAAATAAAAAAATAAAAAATATGCTCATATATGTCACAAAAAGCCTCTCCATCAAGTATGAACCTTGGTGCATTTTTAATGAGATGACTATTAGAGTCAAATTCCAAATTAACAAATTATAATTTCAACAAATTTATAGTAAAGTAAATATCTTGATAAGATAATCCCAGAAATTGATAAAAAGTGGTTCCATTTAAAACCGGAAAAGCCCAAATCAAGCAAATAAAATAAGACAAAAATTATTGAACTTTAATTGAACAACCAAACAATCTCTAAATCTTATACCTTTATGTTCATATCAAGCATCTTAACGAGAAAAATCTAATAAATCTAAGACCACGTAATTATGAGTTGATCAAAATAATTAATATTCATTATTTGATGAAATGTTTTGAAATTTTAGTTGAATTTATCGAATATTATTTCAAAAACAACAAATATACCCATATTTCACACAAAAATGAAACCATAAATTGTGTTTAAAGCGAGCTTGGTTATTTGGGCTGCTTTATAGCTTTCTCCATCATCCCACCTTGACGACCTCTATTGTTCAATCACCATTTTCCAAGTGTTATCGTATGCCACTACTGTCACTCGATTGCAGCCATTTGACCATTTTTTTTTTATGGTTGCCATTGAATCACCATCGTCGGCCACTTTTGTTTGTCTGCTAACAACTATTATCATCTAACCATTATCGACTTGTTGTCATCATTTGACAACATCAACTACGCATGAAAATCATAATCTGAATGTCATAACCTGTCTATCATCATCAGATCACCATCGTTTGATTTCCATCATCATCGCTCAACTATGATAACTTATTTTCATCGTTGTTTCCCAACTATTATTATTAGACAATTGAAGCTTGGTTATCATCTAAACAACCCTCTACACCTAACTAATTTTGTCATGACTATCAGAGAATAAGTTAATATAGAGTGCATCATTGAATAATATCTTATTCTTCAATTAAACGGAAGAGTAGATCATTGTAATCACAACCAATGTTGCGTGTGGTTATCTTTTTTAGCTTTCCACTTACAAAGTCTCAGAAGTCCCTTGTACTTTTTCTTCTCATTTGTTTTTATGTGAAATTTTCATTCAAAGTTAAGAGGATAAACTCTTATATTTTTGGTGTGTGCTAGAAGATCGACAACGGTAGAATAATAGATTATCGTTTTAGAATTGTATGAAAATTTAGCACACACACAGATAAAATAAAACAAACAATAGAGACACTAGAAGTTTATAAATGAAAACCCGTAAAGAGAAAAAACACGTTGCCAAGATCGATCTCATCGCAAAGAAGAGACGGCAGCCGATGATGATCGACGAAGTTCGACAAGTGGTGGTCCGCGGTGGTTGGCAGTGGTCGACGGTGGCCTGTGTGATGGTGGACTTCAGCTCATTCTCAAAGCTTTAAGTTCTTCTTTAGGCGTCAAGCTCTCTTCTCCCCTCTCATGAGAGGGGTGAGACTATATTTATAGAGTCCTGGTTGAAGTTAATGCATGAAGGAATATGAATCACATTTATCGGATGACTTGGAGAGATTTGCTCGATCAGACGATATTTGATGAATATTTGAGTGTCTTAATGATGTCAGAATTGAATGATTTTGGGCTCGTTGGATTTGACTTGTCGAGACGCTCGATTTGACTATAAGCTCATCAGATTCGACATCCGATTGATCTTCCAAATATGCTTGGAAAGCTTCCAAAAGTGGTTTAATGACTTGATCTGGTATCATTAGGTCAACCTCGTCAAGCTGATAAACTTNTTCGATTTGACTATAAGCTCATCAGATTCGACATCCGGTTGATCCTCCAAATATGCTCAGAAAGCTTCCAAAAGTGGTTTAATGACTTGATCTGAGTTTCATTTAACTCAAATTGGACCAATTTTGGTATCATTAGGTCAGTCTCATCAAACTGATAAGCTTGAATGTAAGTTTGTTTGAATCAAAGTCCTGGTTAACTTTTAATTGAAGTTTGAATAATTCTTAATAAAAAAGTTGCTTCGAGATCCTTTCAATGCCTCAAGATTCATGTCGAACGATGAAAATTTATTGATAGTGTATAAACTTTATTGCCACAAATTTTCTTACACAAAACATATATAAATGAAGGTATCATAAGTCATCATTCAATTGTTTATATGTAAAATTATATTTAAAAATAAATGTTCAACATTTTCATTATTTTAAATGTGAAAATAAAATAAAATTTTTTTTTTCAATTTATTGTGTGAAATATATATTAATATCAACTAAATTCAATCAAAAGATAAATTTAGAAATTGTAATCATTTTCAAATATATGATGCCTAACTTCAAACACTCACTGCTCGCATGGTGGCCCATCGGACCTTCGTTCAGACACGCTGTACCCACACGTAATATTTGCTAACGAATGAAGAGTCGCTCTTTTGCCCTATCCCTTAAATTTGACGAGCACAAATATCTAAATTAAAAAAAAATAAAAACATACCACTTACGTAAATACCACACAATTCTTATTTATTTACAAATCTAAGACCTAAACTTTACATTTTATATTTATACCACCCAGAATTTTCATATCACATAAAAAGATATCACTATTTGAAATTTTAAAAAGTGAAATATACTTTTTCATGTAAAAATTGACGTCTGTGTTAAATATGTAAATACATTATATATATATCAGCTACTATAATTTTTACATATATGTTACTTACTTATGCATAAAAATGTGTATTTTATTCTTAAAAAAATTAAAAATAGTGATATATTTTTTTGTGATGTGAAAGATTTGATTCATATAAATGTAAAAACTAAAATTTAGGCATTTGGGATTTAAAGCCCTTAAAGTCTATTGTTCCCGACTAGGGGTGTAAACTAGCAGAACACGAGCGTGTTCGGCTCGTTTATATTTCAAGCTCAAAAAGTGTATTCGTGTTCGACTCGTTTGCTTAACGAGCCGAACACGAGCCTGTCTCTTATCCACATCTNTGCTAGAAGAACGACAGCAATAGAATAATAGATTATCGTTTTAGTATTATATGAAAATTTAGCACACACACAGATAAAATAAAACAAATAGTAGAGATACTAGAAGTTTATAGGTGAAAACATGTAAAGAGAAAAACCACGATGCCAAGATCGATCTCATCGCAAAGAAGAGACGACAACCGATGATGATCGACGAAGTTCGACAAGTGATGGTCCGCGGTGGTTGGCAGTGGTCGACGATGGCCGATGTGATGGTGGACTTCAGCTCATTCTCAAAGCTTTAAACTCTTCTTTTGGCATCAAGCTCTCTTCTCTCCTCTCATAAGAGGGGCAAGGCTATATTTATAAAGTCTTGGTTGAAGTTAATGCATGAAGGAATATGAATCACCTTCATCAGATGACTTGGAGAGATTTGCTCGATCAGACCATATTTGATGAATATTTGAGTGACTTAATGATGTCATAATTGAATGATTTTGGGCTCGTTGGATTTGACTTGTTGAGACGCTCGATTTGACTATAAGCTCATCAGTTTCGACATCCGATCGATCTTCCAAATATGCTCGGAAAGCTTCCAAAAGTGGTTTAATGACTTGATCTGGTATCATTAGGTCAACCTCGTCAAGCTGATAAGCTTGAATGTAAGTTTGCTTGAATCGAAGTCCTGGTTAACTTTTAATTGAAGTTTGAATAATTCTTAATAAAAAAGTTGCTTCAAGATCCTTTCAATGCCTCAAGATTCATGTCGAACGATGAAAATTTGTTGATAGTGTATAAACTTTATTGCCACAAATTTTCTTACACAGAACATATTTAAATAAAAGTATCATAAGTCATCATTCAATTGTTTATATGTAAAATTATATTTAAAAATAAATGTTCACATTTTCATTATTTTAAATGTGAAAATAAATTTTTTTTTTTTTTTTCAATTCATTGTGTGAAATATATATTAGTATCAACTAAATTCAATCAAAAGATAAATTTAGAAATTGTAATCACAAATCTAACACCTAAATTTTACATTTTATATTTACACCACCCAAAATTTTCATATCACATAAAAAGATATCACTATTTGAAATTTTAAAAAGTAAAATATACTTTTCATGTAAAAATTGACGTTTGTGTTAAATATGTAAATACATTATATATATATATCAGCTACTATAATTTTAACATATATGTTACTTACTTATGCATAAAAATGTGTATTTTATTCTTAAAAAAAATTAAAAAATAGTGATATATTTTTCGTGATGTGAAAGATTTGATTCATATAGATGTAAAAACTAAAATTTAGGTATTTGGGATTTAAAGGCCCTTAAAGTCGATTGTTTTCTACGTCTTACCCACATATACATCTTTCTCAAATACATATGTTCTAATTTAGTATACAATATAGTATTTAGAAATTTTTATGCATTTGTTATTTTATTATTTAGACGCTTAAGCTAGATAATATCTACGAAGGATTTTCTCTATATTTATTTATTTTTCTCCCTTTTTGATGAATTTTTTAATGTTTGGGATCGCTTATTTCTTGTACAAACTTCTCAATCATGTTGAGATAGGCTAGTTTGACTTTATATCAAGTTGCAATATTTTCCTATTAAGTTCTCTCATGTCATGCAGTTTTAAACATTATCCTGCGTCTCCTTAATTATGTCTCAAAAGTCTTAAAATCTACAAAAATAAGGCATTCCACACAATTGTGACAAAGCGTATAATTATTTAATGGCTTGCAATTTCTATTTTGCCCTTCTCAAGTTTATGATTTTAGCTTGCAGACAATTCCAAAATTGCTAAAGCCTACTTTTTATCTATCTCTTTTTAATCAAATCAATCCAATCACTGCAAAAATTTGAACGTAAATTAAGAAGTAGTTTGGGAAACTTGCAACTAAAAGCTATTCAATTCTAATATCACATAAAATCATAACTACATCGCAAATAAATTGCTCAACAGTTAGGGTATGTTTGGGGAAGAGTTAGGGTGTGTTTGGGGCAGTTGCAGCTTATTAATAAGTTATTTATAAGCTGCTGACAAAGAATCTGTTGTTCAAAAAACTGCGGTGACTACTATAATTTTTTTTATTTTAAAAAAAAATAAGCTAGAAGCTGTCAGCACACCTAGCCAGTAAAGGTTTGAAAATGCTGACTTCAGCGATTTGAAAACACAGCTTTTTGAAAAAGTTGTCAAAACACAGTTTACTCAAACAAGTCTGAGCTTGTTTTTAAAACGCACCATACCAAATAAGATGCCCCAAACGGTGTCTTAGCCTTAAGTTAGACATTAATATAGAGTAGTTCAACTCACCTAACGGGATCACTATGTCAGCCATTAATTAGAAAAAAAAAAATTTTCCAAGAGAATTAAATTGTTCTTCAGAAAGTATTTGCTATCTAATTGATAGTTTTCACCAGAAGAGCTCTACCTGGATACTGACTATCAATTTAAAATTGGCTTGAAATTTTTCTAGTGTCAACTATAAGCTTAATTTGTTTTTTAAATAGCAAGCAATATTAGGTTCAACTTGTGCATTCTCTATGTGATTATGTTATATAACAAATTCTACTGTTTCAATAAAGACATTTCTTTATACATAAAGGTTATTGGTCCAAGCACAAGTGTATGTAATTGTATAAAATTCTCTCTTGAAATCACATGAAAACGAAACAATATCATTTGATTCTCCTTATAAATTTCATATCTATGTATATTATTTTGTTGTAGTTTGATCAACTCGTCCTTCTTCTTTCAAATGAGTTCAACTAGGCTCTTACAAACCATTTAAGAAAAAAAAGAACATAAACCAATTTTTTAGAAGATTTATCAAGGCTAATGAATGGATTTTGATGAAAAACCTAGGAGCACATGGACAAAAGCACCAGCATTCCCTTGGAGGAGCTCTCACTCATGTTTTGACGTAGCCACTCCGAACCTCATGACCATGCCCAACGGGCATAGTTGTGTCGGTATATTACAAATCCTTCACCTCTTTTCTCGAGCATGTAGAATAATTACATCGGGTGACAACGTGACCACACCACTGAGCAATTCCTTCTGTTCAGTTCCTTAAGTTTGAAATTTTGAGTAAATAAAGGTAAGATCTCTACACGTGGTGTATTCTCAAGAAAGCTTTGGTGAACCAGGGAAGAGTCGAGGAGGAGAAATTTTGCGTGTAATTTTGCTTGTAAGATTGATAGGAAAAGTTGAAGCAATTTTCTATGACTTCTATTGATTGTAGAGAAGATCTAAGTGTGTATTTCTATGCATTTCTGGTTCTTCATATTGAAACTTTATGGTAGTGTGGTTCCGTGATTTTTTTTTTTCTGTAATCATGTAAATCTTGGTGTGCTTTTTTGAGATTATTATTCTTGTGCTTATGTTTTAATTTTTTTGTTCCACATATCTCAAATTGGTGTGATGATATTCTGCGTTGTGATTTTGATTTCTAATCAATCAAAGCTTGAGATGTTTTATAGTTCCATCCTAACAAGTTGTTTCAGAGTAGAATGTTTAATTCAAATGGGAGCAATGACAAGGTACAAAGTGAAGAAGTTATTGGACTGAACTTCGTGTTTTGGAGGAAGCAAGTGGAGGAATTGTTATATCAGAAAAAAAATATTTGGCACAACAAGGAATCACCAAGAAATTAGAATCAATGACTATGGAAGAATTGGAAGTGTTGGATCGAATGACCCTAGGAATGATTTGTTGTCACTTTCCTCATATGTTGCATTAAATACAATGAACAAGAATACCATAATGAATCTCGTGAAGGCATTAACAAAAATGTGCAAAAAATCTTCTGCTTAAAATAAGTTTTTTAATTAAATATCTTATTCAATATGGAGATGGTGAAAGCCAGCTTAGTGGCAGAACATTGAAACAATTTTAACACTATAACAAACCATTTGTATTGTGTGGTGATCAAATTTGATGATGAGGTTGGCTGCGATATATTGCTCACAGTAGTAATTTACTTTTCAAGGAATATGAAGTTAAACTTGGATAACATCATGAGGTTGGTTCTGAATGAAGAAGTTTGCATAAAGGCGATGAATGGTAAATCTTCANTCAGCTCGTGTTCGGCTCGTTTATATTTAGAGCTCAAAAAGTGTATTCGTGTTCGGCTCGTTTGCTTCTGTTCACGAACAAAGAGTCCTTTTAAAAACCCTAATCATGTAGTCATAAGACAATAAGAGTTTGAGCAAGATTTAAAAATTATTATTTATATTAAAACATCATTTGAATCTAATTTAATAATTTTTATTCTATTTTCTTAATCAATATTTTAATTGGTTATAAATCTTTGTAGCCTTGTAGTCAATTAGATTTTTTAAAAATACTACTTAATATATATATAAACTTGATGAGTAGTATTTCGAGCCAAAACGAGCCGAACACGAACGAACACATCTTAGTTCGTGTTCGGCTCGTTAACTTATCGAACGAAATTAACGAGCCGAACATGAGCTTCTTAACGAGCCGAGCACAAGTTGTTCGCGAACAACGAGCCATTTTGACAGCCCTATTCCCGACGTCTTACCCACATATAAATCTTTCTCAAATACATATGTTCTAATTTAGTATACAATATAGTATTTAGAAATTTTTATGCATTTGTTATTTTATTATTTAGACGCTTAAGCTAAATAATATCTACGAATGATTTTCTCTATATTTATTTATTTTTCTCCTTTTTTGATGAATTTTTTAATGTTTGGGATCGCTTATTTCTTGTACAAACTTCTCAATCATGTTGAGATAGGCTAGTTTGACTTTATATCAAGTTGCAATATTTTCCTATTAAGTTCTCTCATGTCATGCAGTTTTAAACATTATCCTGCGTCTCCTTAATTATGTCTCAAAAGTCTTAAAATCTACAAAAATAAGGCATTCCACACAATTGTGACAAAGCGTATAATTATTTAATGGCTTGCAATTTTCTATTTTGCCCTTCTCAAGTTTATGATTTTAGCTTGCAGACAATTCCAAAATTGCTAAAGCCTACTTTTCATCTATCTCTTTTTAATCAAATCAATAAAATCACTGCAAAAATTTGAACGTAAATTAAGAAGTAGTTTGGGAAACTTGCAACTAAAAGCTATTCAATTCTAATATCACATAAAATCATAGCTACATCGCAAATAAATTGCTCAACAGTTAGGGTATGTTTGGGGAAGAGTTATGGTGTGTTTGGGGCAGTTGCAGCTTATTAATAAGTTATTGATAAGCTGCTGACAAAGAATCTGTTGTTCAAAAAACTGCGGTGAATAATACAATTTTTTTTTATTTAAAAAAAAAAAAGCAAGCTAGAAAGCTGTGAGCACACCTAGCCAATAAATGTTTGAAAAAGTTGACTTTAGCGATTTGAAAACACAGCTTTTTGAAAAAGTTGTCAAAACACAGTTTACTCAAACAAGTCTGAGTTTGTTTTTAAAACGCATCATACCAAATAAGATGCCCCAAACAGTGTCTTAGCCTTAAGTTAGACATTAATATAGAGTTGTTCAACTCACATAACGGGATCACTATGTCAGCCATTAATTAGAAAAAAAAAATTTTCCAAAAGAATTAAATAGTTCTTCAGAAAGTATTTGCTATCTAATTGATAGTTTTCACCAGAAGAGCTTTACCTAGATACTGACCATCAAGTTAAAACTGGCTTGAAATTTTGCTAGTGTCAACTATAAGCTTAATTTGTTTTTTAAATAGCAAGCAATATTAGGTTCAACTTATGCATTCTCTATGTGATTATGTTATATAACAAATTCTATTGTTTCAATAAAGACATTTTTTTATACATAAAGGTTATTGGTCCAAGCACAAGTGTACGTAATTGTATAAAATTCTCTCTTGAAATCACATGAAAACGAAACAATATCATTTGATTCTCCTTATAAATTTCATATCTATCTATATTATTTCGTTGTAGTTTGATCAACTCGTCCTTCTTCTTTCAAATGAGTTCAACTAGGCTCTTACAAACCATTTAAGAAAAAAAAAGAACATAAACCAATTTTTTAGAAGATTTATCAACACTAATGAATGGATTTTGATGAAAAACCTAGGAGCACATGGACAAAAGCACCAACGTTCCCTTGGAGGAGCTCCCACTCATGTTTTGACGTAGCCACTCTGAACCTCATGACCATGCCCAACGGGCATAGTTGTGTCGGTTTATTACAAATCCTTCACCTCTTTTCTCGAGCATGTAAAATAATTACATTGGGTGACAACGTGACCACACCACTGAGCAGTTCCTTCTGTTCAGTTCCTTAAGTTTGAAATTTTGAGTAAATAAAGGTAATATCTCTACACGTGGTGTATTCTCAAGAAAGCTTTGGTGAACCAGGGAAGAGTCGAGGAGGAGAACTTTTGTGTGTAATTTTGCTTGTAAGATCGATAGGAAAAAGTTGAAGCAATTTTCTATGACTTCTATTGATTGTAGAGAAAATCTAAGTGTGTATTTCTATGCATTTCTGGCTCTTCATATTGAAACTTTATGGTAGTGTGGTTCCGTGATTTTTTTTCTGTAATCACGTAAATCTTGGTGTGCTTTTTTGAGATTATTATTCTTGTGCTTATGTTTGAATTTTTTGTTTCAGATATCTCAAATTGGTGTGATGATATTTTGCGTTGTGATTTTGATTTCTAATCAATCTAAGCTTGAGATGTTTTATAGTTCCATCCTAACAAGTTGTTTCAGAGTAGAATGTTTGATTCAAATGGGAGCAATGACAAGGTACAAAGTGAAGAAGTTTATTGGATTGAACTTCGTGTTTTGGAGGAAGCAAGTGGAGGAATTGTTATATCAGAAAAAAAATATTTGGCACCACAAGGAATCACCAAGAAATTAGAATCAATGACTATGGAAGAATTGGAAGTGTTCTAGGAATGATCTGTTGTCACTTTCCTCATATCTTGCATTAAATACAATGAACAAGAATACCATAATGAATCTCGTGGAGGCATTAACAAAAATGTGCAAAAAATCTTGTACTTAAAATAAGTTTTTTTTTATTAAAGATCTTATTCAATATGGAGATGGTGAAAGCCAGTTTAGTGGCAGAACATTGGAACAATTTTAACACTATAACAAGCCATTTGTATTGTGCGTGATCAAATTTGATGATGAGGTTGGCTGCGATATATTGCTCACAGTAGTAAGTTACTTTTCAAGGAATATGAAGTTGAACTTGGATAACATCATGAGGTTGGTTCTGAATGAATAAGTTTGCATAAAGGCATGAATAGTAAATCTTCATGTTCTGAATTGAAAGTTGAAAATAGAGGAATAAATCTGCACAATAAGACAAATGTAG